>JAJLUL010000063.1:0-110811 GCA_030564325.1 Blastobotrys capitulatus | reverse complement strand
TATATTATGTATTTCTGTACTATTCTAATTCTACCTCCTTATCTTTAATGAGCTAGAATTATTAATACTATTATTCTTATTATATTAATCTAATTAGTTCAAGTTTGTCTATTATTATTGTCATCAAAAGCCTCCAATACTCCGATCATCATCTCCGATAGTAGTCTCCTTTAGACAGGCCTAAAGCTAATTACATACACTACCCACACCTGTGCGGCTTCAAAGTAGTTTATAAAAAAAAAAAGCAGATTAAATTTATTAGAAAAAAAAAAAAAAGCATACAAACATTACTAATATACAGCAAAACACTAAAAATACAAACTAATATACAGAATAAGACCTTGATTTATTCTAATCATCATCAGAATATTTTCTAATTTTTTTTTTATTCTTTCTAGCAACTTTTCCTTTTTTATTAACCATTTTTTCAACTGCTTTTCTTTTCTTTCTTCTACCTAAATCACTTGGTCCTTCACCATAATTATCATCAATTGGATCATAATCATCAACAGTAATAATACCACTACTAGATGTACCTTCACTAAATACTGAACTTACATTATTAACACTATTATCTATTGATAAATTTGAATTATCATTATAATTCCCCATTTGTTCATCTCCATCTTTATCAGTATTATCATCTTCCGGCTTTCTTTTCATACTTTTATTTGGTATAAGTTCTTCACTTATTTCAATTGAATGTTTTGTTGGATGATCATTTCTTATTAATTCATTTATATGATCTTTATTAGTAAAATTCGCTTGTCTACCATCACCAGATCCATAACTTTCTAATTTTTCATCTGTATCTCTTGTAATTCTATCATTAATATCTCCAGTAAACATTGATCCTTGATCTCTTTTATTATAAAATTCTTCAACTTTTTTTCTACCTATACTTTTTTCACCATCATCACCTCCATATCTAATTTGATGAAATTGAAATGGAGTAAGATTATAAGGAGTTTCATAAACTTCTGGTACTGTTGTTGTACTGAAAGATGCTGCTGAAGTTGGTTGATTTGTTATATCTTGTTCTTGAGAAAGTTGATTATATTCATTTCCTGATAATCTTCTTTCTCTACTAGTTGTTGGTATCCCATCACCATCTTGATTATAATCAATTTTTCTTGGTGTTATT
The DNA here is from genome assembly GCA_030564325.1 of Blastobotrys capitulatus. NCBI lineage: Eukaryota > Fungi > Ascomycota > Dipodascomycetes > Dipodascales > Trichomonascaceae > Blastobotrys > Blastobotrys capitulatus. The sequence continues at coordinate 109,667 of JAJLUL010000063.1, read as the reverse complement.
GTTGAAGCAGGTAAATCCAAATCAAAATTATGTGGTGTAATATCATCATTAAAATGTCCTTTTCTTTCATCAGTTGCTTCATAATGTTGTGGGAAAGTTGCTATAGGCATTCTTGTAAATACTTTATCTCTTGTTGGTAAAGTTGGGGTATTTGAAGGTGCTGGTGGTGTTGGTTGTTGATTTTCTTCTGTATCAATAACTAATTTTATTGATACATTAGCACTTAAATTTTCTGATTCATAACTTTCTCTATCTCTTTCAAATGCTTCATTTATTTGTTCTTGAGTGTATTGATTATGTTGTTCATTTAAATTTTCTACAACTGGTGTTCCATCACTAGATGATGACTCAGAACCAGAAGAAGAATCAGATTTAATACTATCTCTATAATCCAACAATTTTTGTTTTAATCTATTTTCAACAGTTGAATCATCTTCATCATTTGGATTTATTGGTATGAAATGTGGATGATGAATATATGGTGGTCCAAGAGTTGTATCTTCCCAAACATTTGTTCTATTTATTGGTGGTGGTTCATGAGTATAGTTTCCTAAAACAAATTTATTATGATCTTGTAATGGTGATTCTTCCTGTGGAATATTTTCAAAATCTGTATCAATATTTTCTAATAATAATTCATTATCATAGTTCTCATTAAATGTTCTTGGAATTCTTGGATCAATATTTTCAAATATATTATTATTATTATCACCTTCTTTTAATTCTTCATCTTCATTTTCATCTTGTAATTGATCTTGGTTGTTTAGTTCACTTTTATCTTTAAGAACCATTAAAACAATATTTGTTCCATTATTTCTATTAATTAATGTATTATTTTTAAACCAATTTTCAACATAATAATAAGAACTTAAATCATTTTGAAAAAATATAGGACATGCATGAAAATTTTTATCAATTTTATTATTTTCATCTTTATCATTTTTAGTATTAATTATTGATCCACTAGTACTTGCTTCACTTGGTGATTTAGTATTTGATAAAAATCTTTCAACATTTAAATAATCTGCTAATAATGAATCATTTTCAACAATATTCTTATTATCATTTTTTTCATTACTATTATTACTTAAAACTTTATCTTTTGATTTTGGTTTTTTCTTAATTGAATCTCGATGTCTTAATTGTAAATTTGATTTTCTACTACTTGATGTTTTTTGTAAATTTTTTTTAGCTTTTTGAGTTTGTTGTTGTTTTGATGATTTCGAAGGTTTAACTGGATTTGCTGCTGGTGTTGGTACTCTAAAATCTAAAGAATTTTGGTTTTGTTGTTTGTATTTTGATAATAGTTGATCTTGTTTATATTTTTTTAATGTATCATCATCAAATCGTACTTTTTTTTTATGTTTAGCTGGTATACTAGTAAGCTTTTTCATAGCGAATAGTCATTAGCAAAAACAAAAAATAACCCCAAAAAAAAGTATTAGCGCTGTTGTAAGTTAATTAGGATGATTGGAAATGTCTAATGGTTACGTACTTGGATTGGGATATAATATTTTTGTTTTGAAACCTTAGCGCGTAATGTTTGAGCCGCACGATTTTATTAACTTAAAATATCAATTATCTTCAAAAAAAAAAATAATAAATTAAACTAAGTCTATATAAAATTGTTTTCAATAATTAAAGAAAGAAGAGCCAAATTTTGATATACTTTTGTATAATAAATAGTACTTGATTCATATATACCTTTTTGAAGTAACATAACCATTTCTATTAATTTATTTTTAAAATTTGTAACTGATGGTTCTAATAATTCATAAATAACACCATTCATTGCATGAAAATTTTCTAAACATGTATTATAATTTTCAACATCTTCTAAACCTTCAATAGTCCATAAAAACATTTCAGTTGATAATAAAAATTGATTATAAGTACTAAAAACTTTAGCATGACTATCTTTATAAATAGTATCTAAAGAATATTTAAATTCTGTATTCATTAAATCAATAGATCCAATAAATTCAGATACTTGTAATTCAATATCCATTGTTGGATCAAATTTTATACTATTATTATTAAATTTTTTATCTTCAAATATAACAGTATTATTATTTATCCATTCTTGCATTTTATCAGTTGTTATTTTTAAATGTTCAAATACTGAATTATATTCTCTTATTAATGATTTTTGTTGATAAGTTAATTGTTTATATGTAAATCCTTCTAATAATTTAAAAAATGAATCAATAGTTTCCCATAAATTTAATGCAAAATGTGTTCTAACTTTACAATTTTTTTCTAATGGATATTTATTACCAAAACTTGAATTTGATGTTGAATTATCATTTATAAAAATATTATTATAAGCTAACATAATATTATCAATATCTTCAAACATTATTGGATATATTTTATCAATATTATCATTTAAATGATCAAAAGCATTCGCTATATAATTAAAATCATTATCTATAGCTTTTTGAATATTACCTAATTGAACTGGAGGATGTTTAAATTCTGGTATAGTGGTATTATTGTTAGTAGTGGTATTTGGGTATGTATAATTAGGTTGATTGGTTTGTAATATTTTAATATCATTATTTTCATAAAAGGTATTAATATTATGTTGATGATGATGATTTTGATGGATTTTTATTAATAAATTGGTATATTGATTATCATAAGGTTCTTTTAATATTGTTTTTTTAGTCGCCCATTCCCATATTTCTTTATCACTTAATTCAGGATCTGGATATTCATATCTAGTTGATATGGGGACTTCTAATGTAAGTACAAAGTTTGTATAATAGATCAACATTATGATTAACGTGATGGTCATCTTGGTGATGATGGTCATTGTTTATTTTATTATGACTATTGAGTTTTATCTTGTGGTGAGTTTTATCTTGTGGTGAGTTTTATCTTGTGGTGAAGTAGAGTATTTTTTGTTCAACTAATTTTTTTTTCCAACTTTGTTTTTTTGTCCCAACGAACTTATTTACTTGATTTTTATATCAAGGTCACAAATATTGATCAATATTATCTAATAAAATCCCATCGAATCGGACATTTTGATTTTTGATCCAATCGAGAATTATATTCAATTATAAAATTTTAACTGTGGGTGTGTGGTGGTGGTGGTTACCACAAAAAACAATATGAAAATTTTCAAGCCACGACTACTGTAATCTATAATCGCGATGTAGTAAAATATAAACAAACAAAAGTGTTATAGTAAAAATTAATCAAAATCACATCGCGGGGGAAACCAAACCAACCAAAGAAATTTTTTTTTTTTTCAATTTACACGCTTTTTATTGCGCTTTGGGAAATTTGGCTTGCCGTATTAGCGCACGCAAATTGATTTTTACACACAAAAAAAAATTTAGCGACACGGTGATAATTTTTTTCTATTAAACTATCACCAAATCCACCAATTTTTTTTTTCTTCCTTTACTTTCTCTATAAATTTTTTTTGTCTACTATAACAAACAAACACCCTCTATTTATACTAACTAATTTCACATTTATAATAACAAAATGAGTATTATTTCACTTACAAATGTTGTTGTTTTAAACAACCCAGCAAAATTCACTGATCCATTTGAATTCCAAATTGAATTTGATTGTTTGGAACAATTAAAAGAAGGTATGTATAATTAAAAAAATTCTAAACACGCGTTTTTTTTTTTAGCAAATCAAAGAAATCACAATACTAACATAACAAAGATTTGGATTGGAAATTGACATATGTTGGTTCATCAGAATCACGAGATCATGATCAAGTTTTGGAATCATTATTAGTTGGACCTGTACCAGTTGGAGCAAATAAATTTATTTTTCAAGCAGATCCACCATCACCAGAAAAAATTCCATCATCTGAATTAGTTTCAAATACTGTTATTCTTTTAACATGTTCATATTCAGGTAATAAATTTGTTCAAGTTGGTTGGTATGTTAATAATGAATATGAAACTCAAGAATTAAGAGATGATCCTCCAAATAAAGTATTAGTTGATAAAGTTATTAGAACAGTTAGTGATAAACCAAAAGTTACTAAATATACAATTGCATGGGATTCTGATAAACCATTAAATGAATATCCACCAGAACAACCAGAAGTTGATAATGAAGAAGTTGATGAAGAACAATATGGTGAAGGTGAAGAAGAAGATTATGAAGATGAAGAAGAAGAAGAAGGAATTGAAAAAGGTGAAGATGAAGAAATGGGTAATACTGAAGAAGCTAAAATTAATGCTGAAGCTAAAAAAGTTGAAGAAGAAGTTGAAGAAGATTTGGCAGAAACTGAAGATTTAGATGAAAGAGTTGTTGAAAAACCACAGCAACAACAAGGTGGCGATGAAGATGCTAATAAAGAAAATACAACTGAAAAAGTTGTTTCTGATCAATCAAATCAAGACACTGAAATTCAACAAGCCTCTTAGGGTTCTATTCAACACATCCTATCAAAAGTTTTTTCGTTTGTTTATTATTATTTTATTATGATTCATTTTTTCAATGATACAGATTTATTTTTTTTGGTTATAAATAGATCAGATACCAACTTTTTGTGTTAAAAAGTTTTTCAATGAAAGCTTCATTTAATTACTTATGGACACATTTTTAGACCCAATTTATATATATTATGAGTGTATTTATACTAATCTACTAATTATTTTTTTTATAATTTTTATTTCATATCATGGTCTGTATATTTTAACTACGTGTACTTATCGTTCTATATAAGCTAACAATTGTATATCCTATGGGTATACTCAATCAATTATATATATATATATATATATATATATAAGTCATAAAATTTTTTCAATCTTGACTCAGTAAAATGTAAGCCAAGCTGAAAATTTTCATCTGAATCTATATATATATTGATATAGGTCTAGAGAGTCTAACATTTATTACCATCAAGGTAACATATATATCCCATATCAAGTAATTATTCAGTTTGATAGTCTTGAGATATATCTCTATAGATATGATGGCACTAATACATTAAATTTCAATCATTATTATGGTGGCAATTGGCAAAAAATCCAGTGCAAATAATAATTTTCGGATAAACCAGCTTTCAGAAATACTAAATTGGCTCATCAGCATGGTATATGTCTATAGTTAGGTTTCATCTAACTTTCATATATTATAATATATGGACCTTAGTAACCAGGTACTTCTATCCTAGCTAATTGTAGTATGTATCATTCTTATAATATATAGCTAGATCTATTATAACTATAGTAATAATATATCAATCCGCAGCACGGCAGCTCTACCCCTATATATCGTTCTATAACCATAGTGATCAATACCTCAGGTACCTTTATAAATTATAAATAGATTATCCAGTGATTCAAATCAATCAATAATATGGATACAATCTCACTTAGTAACGGGAAAAATCGCGAAATAAATCCGGCTAAACAATGGTACGATTGTGGGGAAAGAACTAATTATAATAGGGTACAGATTACTTGTTTGAACTTTAATTTTGTTAGTTTTTGGTCATACATCAAAAAAAAATGCACCATCCATGGATAGCATTGCCCATATTTGGATTAAAGATTGGAATTTTTAAAAATAAGGTCTCAGAGTCATCATATCCAAAACTAAATTGAAAAATGTAAATAATGTTAGACACAACTAAAAAAAAAAAATGGAACCTGAAAATTAATCCTACAAATCGTTTAAATTGGCAAGTTAATTTATTGTACAAAAAGGATTAGCCCGATAATTTTTCGGTTACTGAAACGTATACAAAAAAAAAGCTGTACAATTGTACGGCTTGTTTAACGAGAATTGCAATTGATCAAAAAAGCTTAAGTAGTAGTTAAGTCACATAGCAATTGACTTGAATTACTCTAAGGTACAGCGCAAAATTGTGAATGTTAAACAAACATTTTCGTGGGATCTTCTTCCTATAACGTCTAAACATCCGAATATAATGATTATAGCACTGCTGTACCATTAAAAAGCTGGTTAAGAATTGATGCATCAACATGTTTGCAAACTTAACACATCAAGGTTACGGTACTATTCGAGAATTGTTACATGTATACAACCTATAATGGGTCATAATTGTTATATAAGAGTACAACCTGTAACAATTAAGGTAGCACAGACTAAGGTACATAATAATCTAGGCAAAATTAGGAATACTTGAACTTTTCAAAAGCTTCTGAACAAGCCAATTTTTTAATACTTGAACTTTTCAAAAGCTTCTGAACAAGCCAATTTTTTTCTTTAAAATAATACCTGGGAATAGTGAATGATGAAAAGGTACAAGATTTAATAATCTGATTGGATGATCACTAAGAATCCCCCAGTTTTAGTTAACTACCCGCGGCAAGACGCTGATCACCTATATTTTCCATTTAAGCTTTAACAAGAAAAATAAATCTTAAAGGCTTAAACAATCAAAGTTAAACATTAAGCATAATCATCACCATGACAACCTTAATTAATACAGCTTAAAGATAATAGTACAATATTGCGGCTAAACTGTTAAACCTCCCGGCTGCATAATTAATATATAAATTTCATAATATTAAACAGAGCTTAAACTCTCGTTAACAAAGCTTGAACTGTTAACGTGCGTGCCTGCGCAAGAACCATAATTATATTTTATTAACACATCTGATTTTTTTACCAAAAGAAAAAAAATTCATTTAACGGTTTTTTTTTGATAATCTATAGATTGATATTATAGAAGATTTTTTTTTTTTTGATTTATAAATACCCTGGCATATCTCACCTTTTTTTTTTTGCTTCTAATACATATACAGTAAAGTTATTTTGAGAGTATCACTTTGTTGTTGTTTTTTTTTTTTTCATCTTGCCATTATACAGAGTCTAAATAGACCAAAACTCTCTCACTCATTCATTCAATCTCATAAAACCTAAAAAAAAGGAAACCTAATAGTTACTATTAACAAAGGGCAAGATCTTTTTTTTCTCCTCCCTCCATCATATCAAAAGTTTATCAAAAAAAAGTTTTATGAACCAATAGAAAGAACTTTTTTAATTTTATTTATTAATATATACTGTTTATATCACTATTTCTTTTTTTGATACCCTATTTATTACTTTAAACAGAATAGAACAATACAACAAAAATGACTAGAAATAGAAATAGTAACGAGGTTGATGTTGAAATGAAAAATGTCACCAATCCATCAGAAGAAGAAGTAACTGATTCAACAACTGCATTAAATGAAATTAGTTCAAACAATTCAAATAATAATAACAATAACAATGACAATAAACTAGATGATAAAAATCAAACTAATATAACAACACATCAAGCAACAATCAGAAAAGTTGATCGTCGTTGGACAAAAAATTTACCACCATGGTTACAAAAAGTAGCAGATGTTTTAGCAAGATATTGTAAATTTATTGGACCAGGTATTATGGTTTCAATTGCTTATATGGATCCTGGTAATTATTCTACTGGTGTTGCTGGTGGGTCAACTCATGAATATGCATTATTATTTGTTATTTTATTATCAACAATTATTGCAATGTTTTTACAAAGTTTAGCAATTAAATTAGGTTGTGTTACTGGTAATGATTTGGCAATTTCAAGTAGATTACATTTTCCAAAATGGTTAAATATTATTTTATATATTTTAGCAGAAGTTGCAATTATTGCAACTGATATTGCTGAAGTTATTGGTACTGCTGTTGCATTAAATATTTTATTAAAAATTCCTTTAATTGCTGGGGTTGCAATTACAATTGTTGATGTTTTATTAGTTTTATTAGCTTATAGACCAGGTAAAGGTATGAAAACTGTTAGAATGTTTGAATATGGAGTTGCTGTATTAGTTATGGGAATTATTATTTGTTTTTGTATTGAATTAGCAAGAATTCCAAAACAAAGTGTTGGTCATGTTTTAAAAGGTTATATTCCATCACATCGAATTTTTGAAGGTAATGGAATGTATCAAGCATGTGGTATTTTAGGTGCAACTGTTATGCCTCATTCTTTATATTTAGGTTCAGCATTAGTTCGACCAAGATTAAGAGATTATGATGCTGATCATGGTTATATTGATGCTGATGAAGAAGATGATCCAGTTGCTAATGATAAATATCAACCATCATTACCAGCAATTAAATATAGTTTAAAATATTCAATTGTTGAAACTGTTATTTCATTATGTACATTAGCATTATTTGTTAATTCTGCAATTTTAATTGTTGCTGGTGCAACAATGTATCAACAACCAGGTGCTGCTGATGCTGATTTATATACAATTCATCAAATGTTATCAACATTATTAAGTCCTGTTGCTGGTACTATTTTCATGTTGGCATTATTATTTTCTGGTCAATCTGCTGGTATTATTTGTACAATTTCTGGTCAATTAGTTGCTGAAGGTTATATTAAATGGACTGTTAAACCATGGATTAGAAGAATTATTACAAGATTAATTGCAATTGTACCATGTATTGTTGTTGTTGGTGCTGTTGGTAAACAAGGATTATCAGAAACTTTAAATGCTTCACAAGTTGCATTATCAATTTTATTACCATTTTTAACTGCTCCATTAATTTATTTAACTTGTGTTAAAAGTGTTATGACAATTAAAACTCATGAAATTGATGAAAATGGTGAATTTAAAACTGTTAATATGGCAAATAATTGGATTACAAGAATTATTGGTATTGTTATTTGGTTATTAATTGCTGTTTTAAATGTTTATTTAATTGTTCATTTAGCAATGTATGGTGAATAGGAAAGTTTATTTATTATTAGTTAGCATTATTGAAATATATTTTAGATGACACTTCTTTTTTGCATTAGATATATGTTAGATAAAATTGGAAATATATACATAACAGACATTTATTAGGATTGATCTTTTTTGTAGCTAAAGTGTTTTATAGTCGCGTATGTTGAATATATTTTAGAAGTGCTTTTGATGTGTCTAGGCTGCTTGGTTAGTCGCTTAATATACATGTATACAGTATAGTTGTGCTATTAGTACATACTTTACTGAAAAACATACTTTACTGAAAAAAATGAGTAAAGAAAGGAAAGGAATGTGTAAGGCTGAACCGAATTTTTTGAAAAAGTGAAAAAACCTTAATTTTAGAACTTTAACTAAAATGTTAAAATCAGGTGTATCCATGTATATTCCATCACCTAAATTAATTAGTGAATATGCTCTATTCGTTCCTCTAAAATTTTAGCAATTTTACAGTAGCTTTTTCATAACGATTAATCGAAACTGATTATATTGACGTACACAATAATGCATATGCCTCAATTAAACAGTTCAAAGGCACAGTTCTTCTTACTAGCAGTAACAAGTCTGGTCATGATAATATCATTATATTTATTTACTCGACGTAATAAAATTTATTCAAAAAATTCTAACCCAACTTCAAATTCAATATCTGATAAATTAAGTCAATTTACTTATGATGATTTTTTAAAAAATTTTCAATTCCAAGTATCAAAAACAATAGAAAAAAGCAATAAAGAATTGGAATCATCAAGAGAAAAACTACAAATATTAAAAAAATTAGTTAAAAGATTAAAAACAAAAGAAAAATTAAAAAAAGAATCATTAAGTTATAGACAACAAAAAACAATTCCATTACAAGAAATATATAATAAAATGTATAATGAAACTGAAGATTATTTATCAAGAGATATTGTTTTAGAAGAAGGGTATAATAGATATAAAATTGTTATTGTAACTGGATATGATAAATCAAACATTACTCAAAGTTCAAACTGGCTTAAGATACTAGAGAATAGAAATAATTATGCTGAAAAACATGGATATAAATTTCAATTCATTGATATAAATAATTATAAAGAAATAAATGTTTCAACATCATGGACAAAAGTACCAGCATTAAGAAAAGCTTTTAAAGATAATCCTGATTGTGATTGGATTTGGTGGTTAGATTCAAATGCATTAATTAATAATAATAAAATTGAATTAAATAAACATTTATTACATCCAAAAATTTTGGAAGAAAGAATTACTTGGGGGAGACCAATTAGAGATCTTGATTATTATTTTACAAGATTTTTAAATAATAAATCAATTGATGAGAATCCAATTAAAAATTTGGAAATTTTATTAACTCAGGATGAAAAAGGTTGGAATATGGAATCAATATTTTTTAAAAATACAAATTTTGTTAAAACTTTTTTAGATTTATGGGATGAACCAATTTTAAAGGCACAAAAAAATTTTAAACAAGCTGAACAAAGTGCATTTACTTATTTAGCATTTACTCATCCTGTTGTATTTAATAAAATTGGTACATGTCCTCAAAGATTATTCAATTCTTATTATAAGAGTGAAGGTGGATATGATAGTGGAGATTTGGTTGTTCATTTTTCATCTGATAATCAGAAAAGATAATTTAAAATAGGATTTTACCGAATAGAGCTACAATAACATTTGCAATTTAAATATACATAATTAACGATTAATTGGCTATCTAAATATAGACTAAAAATTGATTTATAATCAGATAGTACTATAATTGGTATATATTTCGTGTTGTATAATCATGTTCATAAGTTGGATGTTGAGTTGAACTATTCTTAGAAACTAAAAAACAAAGCGTATATATCGTTTAAGTTTTCTTATCCACTGCTTTTCGAATAGTCTTCTATGCCTGCCTAAATAACCAACACCTCTGATTTAAAAGAGTCCTGATGTATTCAAGAAAAAATTGTTTACCAGTACTGTTGAATCTATATTAGATATGCATGGTTTATAAGCGACCAGCCTGAGAAGTTAACGGTTTTTTATCTCCGATTTGAAACCGCGTTACGTATTTGCGCATAATAGACACTAGTTAGCCTAAACAGATTGATCGATCTATATTTAACAGGAAACTGAGACTGAGACTGGTAACTCAGGACCAACATTCAGAATAGTATCGTACAATTATGATTGTTCACGTAAAATAGTGTATAAAACGATTTTCTCTTTGACATTATAGGAACAAGGATGCGGCGATAACCCCAAGCTGAATAAAGAAGACCCACAGAGCTTAAACCTCTATTACTACTTTACAATCGATTCAGCCTCTTCATCGTCAAAAAAAACTGGTATCTTTTTTAAAAAAGGTGGTAATGGTAATAAATTAAAAAGGTAAAACAACAATAAGAATTCTCATATCCAATGGAATAGGATGTTTTAAATGGACTTGTTATTTGCAAGTTCTAGTAATGCTGTAGTAAAAAAGCCAAGTTCTGGTTTTTTTTTTTACTAGTATAAGACTGTCTTAACATAAAAATGTCCCCTATGTAAAAAAAAAACTATAAATTTATTTCTTCATCCACAAAAAAAAAAAAAAACAAAGAAAAGCATAATAATTATGATCAAAACTTTCAACCCATTTCTATGAAATACAATAAACTATGTTTAAATTTACAAAATCAAGTATCAATTTTATAACATTAATAATATTTAGTGGTATTGTGATAATAACATCACTTTTAATCATAACAAATGGAGGTATTAAAATTCATAATCCATCAAATTTTCACAATAACAATTATAAAAAAAAATTATCAGATATAACATATAAACAATTATTATTTGATATAAAAGAACAAGTTAAAGAAACAATTGAAAATAATGATGAAGAAATAATTAAATTAAAAGAAAAAATTGAAGATTTACATGAAATTGAACAATTACAAAAAGAAAAAAATGAACTAATTGAACAATCAAAAATTGAAAGACAAGCAAAATCAATACCATTAGAAGAAATTTGGGATAAATTATATGAACAAGATGAAGAATATAAATTAAGAAATATAGATTTAGGTGAAAATTATAATAAATATAAAATAGTTATAGTTAGTGGATGTGATAAAAAAGGTAGAGAAAAAGATTTAAAAAGATTTAATGAAGCAACAAAAAATAGAGAATTATATTGTAAAAAACATGGATATAAATATCAATTTATTGATACTGAATCTTTTAAAGAAGATGATGTCCCACCAGCATGGACAAAAATTCCAGCAATTAGACAAGCAATGAAAGAAAATCCAGATGCTGATTGGTTTTGGTGGTTAGATACTGATGCATTAATTGTTAATACAGAATTAGAATTAAATAAACATATTTTACATCCAAAAGTTTTAGAAGAAAGAATTTTATGGGGTAGACCAATTAGAGATGTTGATTATTATTTTACAAGATTTTTAAATAATAAAACTGAAGAAACTGATGTATCAAAAGATTTTCATATTTTATTAACTCATGATCCAAGAGGTTGGAATGCTGGATCAATGTTTTTTAAAAATACTGATTTTATTGAAATGTTTTTAGATATGTGGGATGATCCTTTATTAAAAGAACAACATTTTAGACAAGCTGAACAAAGTGCATTTACTCATTTAGCATTAAATCATCCAGTATTATTTGATAAAATTGGTACATGTCCTCAAAGATTATTTAATTCTTATGATGATGAACGATATGCTTATGGACCAGGAGATTTTGTTGTTCATTTTGCTGGTAATAGGAAAAAAGAAGCTTCTTATTATGATCGTGTTTGGGAGAAATATTATAAAAAAAGTTTAAAAGGTTTAGAAAATTAGAAAAATGATTAATTCTTGTAGCATATTGTAATAAAATTATATAATGAATATTTTTGTTTTCTGATAATAATAATGAAAGTTTTGATAACTTTATTATTTGGTAAAATTAATTAATTGTATCAAATTAACCTCGTATCGAGTGTCAGTAAATAATTGGACTGAATTGATGCTTAAGACACTTTAAGTAGTAACTTGATATTGCTGTGTGTGTTGCTAAGCCAAATTGTAACCTTGAAAAGCTGAGTTGAAAAAAAAAATAAAAGGGCCGTAAGTCACATCACATCCGGATCTGCACCTGCCGGTATATTTGTAGGCCTGAATGTCTAAGATTTTGGTGATGAAAATTTTTTTTCACCACGAGATTTATTTTTAGGTACAGATTACTCTACACTTCGAATAACCATTAGGCCTAGACACTCTCACAGTTGCAGCATTCAAAAATATAGATATTAGTAGCTTTAGCTGGATACTACTAGACTCTACATGTACTGTGGAGCTAATTTGAAAATATATCTGGATGTGATTTGGACCAATCATAGAAACAAAAGCTGCAGTATGAATTTAACTTAACTACAGCCCTGTGTTAATATAAAATGACAGAAAACTGTAAACCAAGTTTACCCAGTGGTATAGCTGGTAAGACAACCTATACCAGGTAATTGATCCTTAATTGAACCAGCCGTGTGAATGTTGATCACGATTATCATGATACTGTTAAAATAATCTCGTGATAGGTTGTAAATGGAATAATCCTGTTATATCACTGTGATCAATTAATTGGTGTGTACATATACACTTTACTACGTAGCTACAAATTTACTGCTTTTTAATACTTATGCAATAGATTAACTTTTCAAGTACACTATAATAAGCTTGAAATTATAAAGTTAACTATAGCTTAAGGCCTGCAACTTCAAAGTTTTATAGTTCTATTGGATTTAGATCAGATATATTGATTGTAAAACGCTGGGGTGTATTAAAGTTCAAGTTATATTATTGGTTTAAACATATATAGAATTCAAACACCGATAGACTAGCTATGATCTATATCATCCAGCTGTTTTATAACTTTATTAATCAATTTTATTAGATTTACTAATTAATACATAGTTGGTTCCAAGTTCTATTCCTCATATTCAAACAATTATCACTTATATGTATCTATAGATCTAGATGTTTATTAATAACCAGCTGGCAAAAAGCTTAGGAAAGTTTGAAGTTCAGATCAGATACAAACTATTTTTACAATCCATACGATATCATGCATCCACTTTTTATAAAAAAACTACCAGATTCGCATCCTATTCTCAAACCACCATGGTGTTTTATGACTTCAACACGAGAGGTTAGTACAAGCTTTGAATTTGTTGCACGATAGATGTATATACATGTTAACGTGTTTAGTTGAAAAGTGCTGCATCTTAAAAAAAAATCATACAAAGAACCTAATCGATACAACCCGGAATTTATTAATAAACGCTTCTGCCGCACTGGCCAACAAATTAAACCCCTTAAGGACCCATATTCTGACCTCATTAATTTAAATACAGCATATTTTTTTCATTTTTCATGATTCTGATTCAACAAAGCTAGTTGGGTTGAGTTGGGTAAAAAATCTTGCCTCTTTGTAACAACTGTTAGCGAAAAAAGGTACTAAAATCGTATCTTAAGACAGAGACTGTTTCTTTTTTTTTATTTATGTTTATGTTGTAAGGTCCATGTGTAAATTAAGAGAAAAAAAAATAAAAATAAAAAGGATACCATTGGTAAGTGTTATAATAAATGTCAGTAGATTAGAATGATTTGTGTAAGCCGTTATTATTTAATCAATTTACCACAAAACAAATATAAACGACCAATGATCATCGAAGATTTTTTATAAATTAAAAAATTTTAACTATGACTTATTCTAATACTTTGGTACATCGGTATAAATGAAAACAATGCAAATATTAGATATAGTTTTATGATATCAATATTGTTATAACTTAAATTAAGTTTGTTTATTAGATTCTTTGGTAATATACTTTTATTGGTTTTACCTGGTGAGCAAGAGCTTGGACAACAATGAATGCTATATATTGCGTAGCAAACCGGAATATTTGTATCCAATTATTATTCACGTTTTCTACAAATTATATAATTAATGGTGCTAATATATGTGTTATAATAATAGCCTTCTTTGTGTTCCTGTAGAGTACCTGAAATTCCAAAGTGGTGGTAAATTGCTTTAAGCTTTGACTTGTTATTGATATCATGATATGATGTAAAACTTGCTAAAATTTTATGGAACCAACGTGGATATCAAGGATCCTGAAAATGTACATGTCCATTTTAAAACTTTGTAAAATTGGATGAAGATATATTTACCTGGTAACTAATGATTTTATTGTTATATTTTGGTAGTATAGATGTAGTAGGCATCGCTTTGAAGAAAAATATATGGTAATTTATACAAGCTTAAAAATTCCTATAACTGTGGGTAAGGCGCCGCAGCTAGATACGGCTATGCCGAAAATAAAAAGCAAATAATTGCATTATCTAATAAAGGATGATTTCAATGATGGATGCGAAAAAGCCAAGAAAATTTTTGATCCATCAGTGTCAATCAATCCAACCGGGCATTGATTGTCAGTGCGCTACAGCCTCGCCAGTTTATAAATTGATCAATTTTCCAACACTAAACCATCTAAATAAAATCGTATAGTAAAGTTGTACACCCAGAAAAAAAATGTAAAACCTTTTACATTGTAATTTATAAAGTTCAAAGGCCGAAATTATCAACTCATAGCATACATTGTACTTACTTAGCATCTCAATACTTTTTTCTTTAAAAGAGGTGAAAATACTTTAACTCATCACTCCTCCTACTCCTTAGATTATATCTATAGGTAGGATAAAAAATAAAACGATTCACTCATGCATCAGCCATTTATTTATAGATCGTTAAAAATAAACAATTACCATCGGGAAATAATAAACAATTTAAACGTATAGATAAATATAGTAACAAATTCTTTACAGATTATTTTCAGGGAAGTTTAACAGTACACTTAATAGACCATTTACTTATACCATATGGTATACTGTGTGTATAATATGTAAATAAAAGCTATAGGTAATACCAGGTATGACTATAACTAAAAATGAATAAACATTTTTCTTAGATAAAAATACCAACCTGACCTTGCAATGCAGGCCTATCAGTTTAGCCACATTTTTTTCACCTTTGCACCATACCATACAATACATACCCTAAGTACTACTTATAAAGCAAGCCTTGGTTCAAAGTTGTATGAGATTTAACAACCTTAGGCACAAGAACTAGAATCAAAATAGATCGTTTTTTCATACCTTTTTTTTTTTTTTTTTTTTTTCTGGATGGTGTCTCAAAGTCAAACATTTGAACCGTAAAATTCTCTCGACCCTTTCAGAAGTATAGTAGTATTGCTACCAGGTAGTCTTTAATCTATTTAAAGCTTGCTTTGTAATAATGAAGATTACATGGCTATAGATCTAAAGAGAATTTTTTTTTTTTGCTTGACTGTTCAAATAATGACACCCTTTAATAATCTATATGGCTGTCTTATTCTTTTTTTTCTAATATATTTCATCATGACATGATCAATTTTTTCAATACTATTGAGGCTATATAACCCAGATTCACCAATCTTAAACAAGAACAACAAAAACTAGCTACACTTTTACATATCTTATAATGAATAAATCTATAATTGATTCAAGCTAATACTTAAAAGTCTATGATTATTTGTCAAGATACAGCTTAAACAGCAATTTTTTTTTTTTTTTTTTTGATACAAAAACTTGTTTGACGCTGAAGCATGCATACTCAAAATTTTTTAAAGAATCTTCAGCTGAATAAAAAAAACCTAAATAATATAAACTACAAGCATATCAATTTATTTTTTTTTATATAAATATAATCCATCTCCCATTTTTTCAATTTTAGAACATCTTTTTTTTTTTTTTTCATTCTTTCTAATTATCTCTTTTGTTCATACATTTTTCATTCTTAAACTAACACATTCATATAATATTCTAATCATAATAATTTATAATATGCAACTATCGGCGTATAAATTCTATTGTGTTACATTAATCACATTATGCATTTTTGCAATCACAACATCAGTGTTATATTTAAATCATGAAAGCATCACAATTCCAGTTCAATCATTATGGAATTACAACAACAACCAACCAATAGATCAAAAAGTTAAAGATAAATCATATAATGAATTATTAAAAGATATAAAAGAAGAATTTAAAACTGCAATTAAGGATGCAAATTTAGAAAAAAAATTAAATCAAGTTTTTGAAAAAAATAATGAAGAATTAAAAGAAATTACAAAAAAATTAGAAAAATATGAGAAAAAAGAAAGAGAACAACTTGAGAAAAAAAAAGAATGGGATGATTATAGAAAAATAAAAGGTGCACCATTGAAAAAAATTTGGAAAGAAATGTATAATAAAGATGAAGATCATTTATTAAGAGATATTGATATTGGTAAAGATTATAAAAAAATTAATGTTGTTATTGTTTCAGCATGTGATAAAAAAGGTAGAGAAGATAATATTACAAGATTTGAACAAGTTCAAAAAAATCGAGAAAATTATGCTAAAAAACATGGTTATACTTATCAATTTGTTGATACTGAACCATTAAAAGAAGAAGGTGTTAAACCAGCATGGTCAAAAATTAAAGCAATTAAAAAAGTTTTTAATGAAAATCCAAATGCTGAATGGATTTGGTGGTTAGATCCTGATGCATTAATTATGAATAATACAATTGAATTAACAAAACATTTATTACATCCAAAAGTTATGGAAGAAAGAATTACATGGGGGAGACCAGTTCAAGATGTTGATTATTTTTTTACAAGATTTTTAAATAATAAAACTAAAGAAACTGATGTATCAAAAGATATTGAAATTTTATTAACTCATGATCAAAGAGGTTGGAATGCTGGATCAATGTTTTTTAAAAGAACCAATTTTATTTCAATATTTTTAGAAATGTGGGATGATAAAGTTTTAAAAGATCAAAATTTTAGACAAGCTGAACAAACTGCATTTACTCATTTAGCATTAGATCATCAAATTGTATTTGATAAAGTTGGAACATGTCCTCAAAGATTATTTAATTCTTATCATAAAGAAAAAGCAGATTATGTTCCAGGTGATTTTGTTATTCATTTTGCTGGTAATAGAAAAAAATTTGAATCTTATCATTATAATGAAACTTGGAGTAGTTTTTATGAAGAAAGTAGATTAAGTTTGTAAGATGTTGTTTTTTGTATTAATTTATTTATTATTTTTAGTAATGATGATTATGTATAATTTTTGTAGTCATTGGATTTGTAACATTGATGAAGAAAAGATATGGCTAGTAGTTGTTTCCCCACGGTATACATATCTAAAGATCTCGAGTTTAGGTTTTTAGAGTTTGTCAATGTGCGGCTTAAACCTTATCACCCACTTTTTTCATGATCAATACTAACTAAAACTCGTATTAACTATATACATGCTTGTGCATATACTGTATATGCACACTCAACATCACACGGCCAACGTGGATATATATCAAGTTTAAAGTTTTCTAAACCTGAAAAAAAAAACTGTATATGGATATTTGAAGTGTAAATTAAACCTATAATGTTTTATTAGTAATAATAGTTAGAATATATCATTCATATGAATATATAAAAAATTTTATACCATTTGATAGTATTATAGGCTATATAAGTAAGTTTATCATGAAATAATTAGTCAGCTAATGTTACAAGTTAAATTAATACCAATTGAGTTCAAAAGAAACAAACTTAGTTGACTGGTTGCTCTTCTGGTCATTTAGTGACAGTACTTACACGATCAGTGGTATATTTAATAATATCTATCGGTAAGATTTTGTCAATACTTGCAGAGTTTAATTTTAACATATTCATATATGTATACTGTACGAGTGTAACTTTGCATTCTAGTATATAATATGAGTTACTGGAAACATTGATGGCTGTAAATCTCTATCATGATTGCAATAGCTTGGATGTTACTTAGTCTATTTACCCGTAACTTCGAATGAAACAAGTTTCAAAGGGACGTTATTCATATATATTATAATTTATATGTAAGCTTGATGCATGGAGACTTCAGAAAGACTTGATTCGAAATTCAAAAAATATATAGATCATCAGATTCTCTGTCTTAAAGAATTTCAAGATGGGAAGTTATAATCTATCTGAGTTATAATCTATCTGAGTTATAATCTATTTCTACAATAGATGTTATCTCTAAAATAGATGTAATATTAATAATAGTAATGTTGCAATGTAGTCCTAGTTATATTAATTCCCAATGTTGACACACAGTATACATGTAAATGCTATCGGGATATCAGTGACGCGTGTTCTGAGCAATTGTTAACAATAATCGACTCGAGTTATAATATAATTTTTTATACATGAAAATGCTATAAAATTTTCTTGATTATAGATGAACAATTTTAATTATTGCAGCTAAAAAAGAGCCTGCAGCATCATGTTGTTATTGTTATTGATCGTTTTGTGGGGCTTTTGGTCTGCTAATGTGTATCATGTTGATAGTGCTTTTGAAACAATGTTGTTAGAAACCTAGAACAAGAAATTTTTTGGTACACGCGTTTGAATGCATTTAATGGATATAACACTACCAGGTGCAACGATAATGGCCCAATAATGGTTTTCTATGGTGTGAAGCGGAAAAAGACTAAAAATATCAATTAAAGAGGCCTTCAAGCTTAAGCACTAAATTAATCAATGCTTAACTTGACGACATCGATCCATTAATATCTATAATCAACCAATATCCAGCACACTCAGAATAGTAACCACAAAAGTTACTACCTTCGATAACAATGATGAAATCCTAAGGATTTCATAAAATTGGTGTGGATTGGTTGAAGTATATATATTTCTAAATAATATCTAACCTTTGGATGTTTCTGTAATATTAATTATAAATAATAACTAATATCTTGAGTTCCAGAACCATATTATTGGATTCAACCGTCTTGTTATTAAATGAATGTTTCATCATTTATAACTGGTTTCAATCCATTAATCTTTATAATGAATATTACAGTGTGATGATTTAGTGTAAACTGTAATTGGATTCGTTTAGCATCTCGTATTCTGGATACACGTGAAAACGTGATACTCACGTGTGGAATAAGCCGAGTGGTTAAATTCCAACAGTTTGCGCTCTAATCGTTACACCAGGTAACAAGTAGTTTTATCAAACCCAATTGGTATTTTCCGGGCCGGAAAGCATTAAATATTAAATTACTACACATGATTTTTTTTTCTAGGAGGTCAATTGCCTGCCATACTACCCCTAAGTTTCAAAATCTGTTGATTATATTCTAGGGTTGTGATATCCTAAATAGACATTGAGTTATTAATCTAGCTACCATTGGTAGGAGAGGGGCATGAATTCAGCTACATACAGTGTATACACTGTATAGATAAAAAAAATGCCTTTTATGCTCTAGGAATACATCCTTCTGAATTAATCCACCGCATTCGTACTAGTGTTAAGCGCTATCATCCCTTAATACACTCAATAATCCATGGCAACCAATATTTTGTACAATAGCGGTATATGTTGTGACATTATTTGTGTGGAGTTGAAAGCCCATACATGTACAAGGTATATAATGTATACATATACGTTATGTATAAGTTCAACCATACAGTATAGCTGATTAATTATATATACCAGGTCTAATGGTTATAATTAAAATTCTGATTGGTCAAAAGGAGATAAATTTCATGTTATGTTCCATACTCTACATAATGTATTTCTAGCTTGGTTTTTAACTGGTGATCGATCATTTAAATCCTTAGTTTTCCCTTTGATGTTCAATTACACTGGTTGCTGTACAACATTGTACAATGCACAATCATCTTAATGTTGTTTAAAATTGAATTTAATTTAAATCTGTAATTTCCAGCTGTAATAAATTCTTTGGTGTCTCACATAGAAATTATTTGACATGCTCTGAATCCTAATAGCAGCAGATTTACTATATTATACAGTACTCCATGACACTATGCATGATACCTAGTACCAGTATATGATAGATCGAGATCTAGATTCAGCTCTAAAAAGAATGCATCAAATTTAAGCTTAGAGGGGTGTATCTTTTGCAAGTAACTGGAACCTAATAAATTTTTTATCCTCGGGTTGGTGTGTTAGTGTGTAGTGACATAAACTTAGGAATCAATATTTTTAATAGCTAGTTAGCCTTAAATTTTACTTAAGTTAGTATAACAGCCCAACAGTTAACCAGTAGGATATACCTACTACCTACTATAGTAACCTTATATCGCAAAATAAATTACATACCACCTGAAGTACAACTGGTACTGTATCAAATTCAGAAAATTTTCACTTAGTATGCCAGTAGTATATATATGTAGTATTATAAGCTCTAAAAAAATCAATCATGATCGAGAAAATGTCTTGAAAATGGTAAGTTAACAGTTATAAATTAACGCAAACGCATAACTTAAACTTTATGCATTATTATAAATTATACTTTTTTCTTCCTTGGATGAATTGTCAGGTTATCATTAATACATTGGTATAACAACGGATTTGAGCAGGATAAGATGAAAAAATTTGTGATAGAAGGGGTTTTCTCTAGAGGCCTTGAACTTAATCTTGCTACCGTTTTATTAACGTTAGATTTCTTGTATACATTTTACACCATCACCCCCCTTAAAAATTGAAAATTATCCATCATTGGGATCCATCGATTTCAGATATTTAAATTAACATCAAATCCGATGAGATGTGGTTTAGATGTACAATGATTCTACAAGAAAGAAAAAGGCTTATAGATTATCCGAGAACTCACTGGCTGTCACTGTTATATGTACTTAATATCTCAGCAGGGAGAGTCATTTGGTTTGAGCATGTATCAAATAATTATAATACTTTATCAGTTAATTGGCACTTAGAGGACAAATAGGATTATATAAATCTACAAATATCTGAAGCTCTTGTATGTATACATGTAGATACAGTATATACAGTATATACAGTATACATGTATCTATAAATCCCGTCTAAAGATTATTATTACTAATAATCGAAACGAATTGTACAGGTACTCCACAGTTTTAAAAAGGTAGTTTTTTATAAATGTATTAGTTTTGTAATACTCTTTTCTGGGCTCTAAGTCATGATGTAGCCTAAAAGCTTTTTTCTTATTTTGAACGAAAAAAAAGTTTAAATAATGTAGAACAATTCCATTATAACTAAAAAAAATTTGAAGGCTTTACCATATTATACTATACAGGGCCTGAATCATACACTCAAAACTGACCACATGTTTATAATATTACTAACTCAGTGTTTGTTATACAATAGATATTTAAACAATAAAAAATCCACCTCATTTTTTTTGTCCACTCATTTTTTTTCTCTTCCACTTTTTGAATAGATAAATCATATTTTAAAACCAAACAATCTTGAACAATATTAATCAAACTGCAATCTAATACAACCCATCTAACTTATAACTAACAAAAATGACTATTGGTTCAATTCTTGGTAGACCAAAAAATTTTCTAATCTCTATTATATTATTAATTGGATTAATATTAACATTTTCAATGTTATTTTTATCAAATAAATCATTAACAATACCATCATCACAATCATTATTAGATTTTACAAAATCATCATCAACAATAAATACAAAATTTCCAAGAATTAAAGATATGACATATAATGAAGTATTATTTGATTTTGAACATAAAGTATCAAAAGTTTTTGCAGAATCAGATTTACAAAAACAAGTTATTGAAGCAATGAAAGAAAATAATGAAGAAGTTAATAAATTAAGAAAAGAATTGGAAAAATTTAAAAAAGATGAAAAAAAAAAAGAAGAAAAAAAAAATCGATTAAATGATGATAAACAAAAAATTTCAGAACCATTAAAAGAAAAATTTAAAAAATTATATGAAAATGAAGAAGAAAATTTATTAAGAAATATTGAAATTGATAATGATAATAATAATAAATATAAAATTTTATTATTATCAGGTTCAACTTTAAAAGAACGAGAATCTAATAATACAAGATTTGAAGAAATGATGACAAATAGAAAAAAATATGCTTCAAAACATGGTTATATTCATCAATATATTGATTTAGATGATTATGAAGAAGATGAAGTTAAATCAAGTTGGTATAAAATTAAAGCAATTAAACAAGCATTAAAAGATAATCCAAATATTGATTGGATATGGTGGCTTGATTCTGATTCATTAATTATTAATAATTCATTAGAATTAAATAATTATTTATTAAATTCAAAAGTTTTAAATGAAAGAATAACTTGGGGGAGACCAATTATGGATATTGATTATTATTATACAAAAACTTTAAATACTAAATCTAATACTTTTAATAGTGATAAAGATATTGATATTATTATAAGTCAAGATAATAAAGGTTGGAATACTGGTTCAATATTTTTAAAAAATTCTGATTTTATTAAATTTTTTTTAGATATGTGGGATGATTATAATATGAAAAAAAATAATATTGAATTAAAACAAGCTGAAAGAAGTGCATTTATTTATTTTGGTTTTAATCATGAAATTGTTTGGAATAAAATTGCAACTGTTCCTCATAGATTAATTAATTCTTTTTATAATAAAGAAAATGGTTTTAAATCTGGTGATTTTGTTTTAAGTTTTGGTGAAACTAATAAAAATAATGATGATTTTAGAAATATTTGGTCTCAATATTATGATTTAAGTAAAGAAAGTGTGTAATATTTTTTTTGAAATAATTGATAAATGTTTTCAATATATATTTTCAATTGTAGTAGTAAATTTGAATTTTTTAAGATGGATTTTGCTTATTATTATTAAGCATTACTGATTATATATGAGCAAAGCCGCATTTGATGAGGCTTTTTTTCAAAATTCATTAGATTAGCGCGCGCTCTACGTACCTGGTAGCGCTAGCGCTATAGGTACAGGCCGGTACCGCGCGCGCGGTCCGTCGTTGTACCACATTAACATCGGAGCTCTCAATAGAGGCCGATATATATCCTCGAAAATGAAAATTTTTCTCAACAAAAATTGAAGATTCTTGATAGATCTAAGAAAGATAGACTTTATTCATGAAATTTTAAGAATAAAAAAACTATTTGAATAGTCCAGAGACTAAAAGTTGACACCTGTGGGATTCGAACCCACGCCTCTGTCGAGATTCGAATACTCACGATTTAAACCAATCATGAAAGAATGAAACATCTTGAGTCGAACGCCTTAGACCAACTCGGCCAAAGTGTCTGGAATTTTTACGGAAAACAAAACTGGAAAAATCATATTTATAAGAAAAATTAAGCCCTTTGCCGCGCGAAAATTGCAGAATTTCGACAATTTAACAACTTCAATGAAATATTTAATCGATTTCAAATTGATTTATCTAGTTTATAGCTAATTTGAGCAAAAAATGATAGAATAATGGTCTTTTAAAAATGTGGAGTTGATGAAAAAAAAAAATTTTTTTTCCGACCCCTGGTAATTTTGTTGAAACATCATCAAAAAATGAAAAAAATGCATTTAATATCAAAAATTCTTTATATTAATTAAAGTAGTGTATTGTTTTGAAATTTTGTATACTAGTTTACATCGAAAAAGGAAAAAAAACTTATAGTAAATAATTTTCATTAAAAACTTATAAAAATATGTATTAACCTATTGAACTTCTTCACCATATTCAATATTATGATATAAAAAATAACTTTTCATATCATTTAAATCTCTATTATATAACATTTTTAATTTATCAACTCCATTTTCCCAAAAAGTTTCATGTAAACATTTAACACCATAATCATAATCTTTCATACTTGGCCAATCAGTAACCCATTTACTTGGTTCTAATCTATTCCAAGGCATTGAACTACTTGTTTTATTATGAACATAATTTAATAAAATATTATCCATATTTGTAATATCTAAATTTTCAGATTTAAAAATATTCATATATTTTAAAAATAATTTTTCACTTGGTTTAATTACCATAAATCCAACACTAAATTCTTTATTTTTATTTTGTTGTAAAGGAATTTCATGTTCTCTACCAATATCAGCATCAATTTTATCACTTGCTGCAATTAAATAATAATTTGGTGTTAAATTTGGGAAATCATCATCAATAATATTACCCTCTTCTTTTTTATTTTTTAATGATTGTAAAGGAATAGTTGCAGGATCTCTAAAAACATCTTCAATATTATCTAAAATCCACATATCACTATCCATAAATAAAATTCTATCAAATTCAGTCATTTGCCATAATCTTAATTTTGTCATTGAATTTTTCCAACCTGGTTTTAATTCATTTTCATTAATTTTATTCCAATTTGGTAAAATCGTTTCAACTCTTTTAATTTGAACACCTAATCTTTGTAATCTTTCAATTCTTGCTTGTGGGATTGTATTTGTAACTAATACAATAAATGGAATATTTCTTTTTAATTTTGTTGATGGTGAATGTAATAATTTATATGCCATAAGTTCAATATTTTGAAAATAAGGATCTGGTTGTTTATCAGCAATTTGAGATGTTAATAATGTAGCAATTGCTAATTTTTCATTTTCATAATTATCTGTTAAAATAGTTGGTATTGATTCATAATTGTTATATAAATGTATTAAAAATAAAGTAGAAATAAATAAAATAATACCACCAATGATTTTATTTCTTCTTGATTGGAATGCTTGTGATACTTGAATAGCAGGCATTTTTTTTTCGAATATTACTATTACTATTACAATATGTCGAAAAGTTAAGAACAAAAAAAGTATAAAAAAAAAAAAAAAAAAAAAACCAAGAGATGCTCTAGAGCTTCATTTGTTTGTGAGTTGGATCAATCATCATGATCAGTTTTCAAAATATTTTTTTTTTGATATTAAAGTTTTATACTTGAAGAATAATTTGAGTCAATGGGGATAAGACAGGGTTGTTTGGAAAAAATAAAGAAAACGCTGCTTAAGTGAATAAGGATTTATTTTAGCCAGTGGTGATGGAAAGTTTTATTTTAAAGGGCCACAGACTGCTGATATATGGTAAAATATTTAGAAACGTAGAAAGCTTATTTTTTTTTTTTTTTTCTTTTCAAAGTTTAGCCCAATCCGGTAGTTAACCATATTAAGTTAAGTTACACTTGAGCTTGGTATTTTAACCTGACCCACCTATTTATGCTACAAACACACCATAAATGTATTTAAATGTGCATTTATGTGAATTTGTAAAAATATTTATCAGTAAAGAAAGCCTGGTAGTTTTATGAAGACGTATACATCCACTTGTCTAAAGGCCTGCTTATAATATACATATGATAAGTAGCTGCATGCACAGTGAAATCTAGAGTTGCCTTTTCGCTGGTTATGCAAAATTTTCAAGATAAATGAAGGAAACAAGTGTTGCCCAGTTAGCCTAAGTTCAAACACATACAGTACCACGACACAGAATGGTAATGTTCCAAAGAGTTCGTGTTTTTATAAGACCAACTGCTAGTCTAGTCTAAATGTTATGGCACATCGTATAAAGTGGTGCGGCTTAATTAACAACGTCATTTTTTATGCGGCTGCAGCCATGCAAACTAGTTATGTTTCTCTTTGACCTTCCCAATTGCAGATCAAAATCAGTTTAACGCGTGTCTGGCTTTTTTTCAAAATCAAATATATATCAACACTAGTATCATTGAAAGTAATAATACTTTTTTAAGTATTGATTTAGCTATCAATCGAATAAAGCGCTAAATGAGTTTGATATTATCTCAAATATTTCCTCCTCCTCCAACTTTTACAGAAGATCAATTATCTTATTTAGGAGGTCGTACATATTTAATAACTGATGGATTTATTAGTAGTGGTAAAGAATTAGCCAGAATATTATATAATCATGGTGGTAAAGTTTATATAACTGGACCTGATGAACAATTATTAAATAATGCAATTTTAGATATCCAGAATTCTTCATCATTATCATATAATAACCCCACTAACAATGATACTTTAGAAGATGAATCAAATACCAAAGGAATTATTATACCATTAATAATGGATTTATCAAATTTCAATTCAATTCAATTAACTGCACAATATTTCTTATCAACAAATAATAAATTAAATGTTTTATTTCATTTTGCAGAAGTTACTGATAAAGGATCAATGTTAAAAAGAGAATCACCATTTCATGGTCATGATTTACAAATGTCAGCTAATTGTTTAGGTCCTTATTTATTAACATATTATTTAAATCCTTTATTAACAAGTACAGCATCATTTGAAATTTTATTAGCAAGACAAACAAATCATTTAGTACAATTACCAAGAGTTATCTGGTCTCATTCTACTTTAGTTGATTCAAATGCTTTAAAAAAAGGTATAAATATTAATGATAATTTAAAACATTTACCATCAAATCAATCATTAAGATTTTTAAATAGTAAAATTGGTAATGTTTATATTGCAATGGAATTAAATCAAAAATCTCCAACTATTATCCATTTATCAACAAATTTAGGTAATTTAAATAATAGATATAGAAATTCAAAAACAATAACAAAAAAATTATTATCAGCTATATTGTTGAATTCAACTTATGGTGCAAATACTTTATTATATAGTGGATTTTCAAATTCAATAATAAAACAATATCCTTATCAAGAGTTAATAATACCAGGTGGGAGAAAATTACCATTTTCACAATCTCATAATTCATATAATGAAGAAATGGCAACAGAATTTATAAATTGGGTTGAAAATGAATTAAAAGATTATATGCATTGAACAAAAAAAAAAAAGAGTATATTTATTTTAATTTATCTAATACTTCATCAACAATTCCAACTGCTGTAGCCAAAAATTTTGAATTTTCATCTTTCTTTGAATTTGGTGGTTGTAAAAATTCTGAAACATTAAAAGAAGTTGTTTCAGTAAGTGAATTTAATAAACAACTAGTTTGATTAACTTTATCACCACATCTAATTGTACAATTACCAGAATTTGTACAATTTAATTGATAATAATTTAAAAATGATAAATTAGTTTTAAAATGTTTTAAATCTTTATAATCTTTTGTTAACATGAAATTACATGTTTGATTGAAATTTGTTGTATTACCTTGCCCGCAAGGAATATTACAAACATATGAATATTTACTTGATTCTGTACAATTCAATAATCCTTGAATTGTATTATTAAATATTCCTGTAGCTGGTACAAAAGTTTTTAAAAAATCTGGAATATCATGTGCAGGTGCAGCCAGCACACCTGTAAAATTAATTGTTAAAACTAATAATAAAATCTCAAATAAACTCATTGTGTGATACATAAATAATAAAAAATAATATACAATAAATAAATAAATGAATGACTAGTTCGATGACTTGAACTGGAAGTTGATGGTTAGTTTGTTAGTATGAATGAATGACTATTTCGACTAGCGAAATGGAAAAAAATAATTTTGAGATTTGAATTTATTAGTTAGAAATATAATACCTGATGATTAAATTAAATCAAGGAAATATCGATTCTTTTATAATTTATGAGATTTACAACCAAAAGTATCTACAAAGAATACAAAGATCTGTCAAAAATTTAAGGGATTCATTCTTTCTATATAAGATCGTTAATTGTAATAAATAATTATATAATTGTCTTTTTTTTTGGTTAACCAATGCTTAAGCAGTTAGTAACAATAATTCGCTCACACCCAACAATAAAAAAAAATCCACCTCCTGTCCTTATCACGACTCCAAATTAATGGATCAAACTTCATTTCAAGATCCATAACAATGGTATCTCGGCGGTTTATGTAGCTCCGTCATATGCCAGTCTTGACACTGATCGTTTCACAAATTATTATTAACCACTTAATAAACTTGATATTGAAACAATACCAACACCTAAAAAACAAAACATTAAAGTAGTAGTTTGTTTACCACCATAAGCAACACTTGCACCATACATTTGTAAACCAATAATACTTAAAAAACCTGCAGTACCAGCAACTAAAATACCAAAAGTAAAATTAAATTTACTAGTTATTTCACTTTTAAACATCGCCCATGCTAATATTGCACCAATTGGTTGTGATAACCCACCTAATACAACACTTGCACTAATTGCCATCCATCTTTTACCTAATGCTAAATATAATGGGAATGCAATTGTAAAACCTTCACAAAAATTATGAATTGCTAATGCTAAAAATACTGAAAATCCTAATTCTGGATTACCATGAGTTGTTGCAAAAGTTAAAAATCCTTCAGGAACTTTATGTAATGAAATGGCTAATGCAGTTTGTGTACCAATTGAAATTAAATGAGAATATCTTGTTGATACATGATGATGATGATCTTCTAAATCTCCATTTAAAGTATCAGTTTCATTTTCTCCATTTTCATGATCATGATTATGATTTCCATGATTATGATCAACTTCAGAAACAGGATGTCTTTCAATTCTTGTATCTGGTGTAATACCAACTTCTAATTCTGTATTTGTATTAGGATCTTTAATTAAAACACATTCATCAATACTACTATACCCCATACATTTACCAATATATTTTTTACCTCTTAATTTTTTATCAGTAATATCAATTATTGATGGTTGATTATGATGCAATAATGGTCTATTTTCATCATTTCCATTATAATGATGATGGTGATGAGTTTCTTCTTCTAAATCTTCATTTTCTTGGTTATTGGAATGATCATGACCATGATCAGTTTCATGAGCACAATGAACAACACTTTGACTTGTCATCATATGTATGAATACATTTAATGATGCACATAAAATTACACCTGAAAAAAAACTTCCATGTAACCATATATCAATATTTGAAATTTCAGGACTTGATTCAAAATATTGTCTTGCTTCTGGTAATAATTTATACCATGCAGTAAATAACAAAACACCAGCACTTGTACTTAAACTTGCTATTAATATTGATTTTGATTCTTTAAAATCAAATGCTGATTTTGGAAACATTTTTGCCCATATTAAATCTGTACATATTGCTAATGATCCAATAATACATGCTGATGAAGATGCAAAAGTTAATATCCAACCTCTTTGATCATTTGTTAATCCATCATTTATGAACATCTTTTTTTTGTTCTATAATTCTATGAGTTCAGGGTTGACAACTGAATAAATAAAAAATGTCTTTCTAAAACAGGTGGCTGTTTTGTTTAATAAATAGTATTTAAAAATTTTTTTTTTTAATAGAAAAGAATTATTGAACCCCCTTTTAATAAATAGTCAATAAATAATCAAATAAATAAATTTTAAAATTCCTAACCTTCAAGGTTTTTTTTTGTATATAATGTTGTTGATCGATCTACAATATTTTTTTTTTTTTTTAAGTTTTTTGTGCCTGGTAATATTTAATACTGTAGCTTTTGATTATTGATAAGACCAAGTTGATTATAATATTATTAATTTTTAGATCAAAATAGCAAAATGTGACTTTTGATCTTATTAGTGCAAAGAATTACAAAATACACAATAATAGTATTGATTTAGCTGGGTTTGATATTAAAAAAAAGTTGGTGATGATGTCAAAATAACTATTAGAAATCAAACAATGATGAGAGGTTTTAAAAAAAAAAAAAAGTGGAAGCATTTTCCTACTTGAGTTGATTTAAACCTTGGGAGTCTTTTTTTTTTCATTGCGCAAGAAAACGCTCTTGTGGTCGGCAAACGAAAAAATATACTATCAACAAGAGCGAAAATTTTTAAAAAAAAAAATCATCCAACTTTAAAAGAATTAATCTATTCTAAAGAAAAAGTGATGGAGTTCTTCATCACTCAATCTTTATTTATCATATCGTTAGAATTTACATTAATTTAACGATTATATATACTTAACTACTTTATTATATTCTATATCATTGGTTCTGAACTCCCAATTATGTGGGTTCTTAAAAAACGGTTTTCCTGTGTGGCTTAAATTTGATCTGCATATATTTTTAAGCCCTGAAGTTGTTCAAGCTTGTATTGTGTCGGCTCGGAGTAGTCGGAGCAAAATTTTTGACAGCTCAGGTTGGTTTTAAATTGCTGGAGATTTGGCCTTGTTTATTGGAGCACTGCTATGATCCATGGACAGAATGCTACAATTATGGTTAGCAATATATCAATCTCTAGTCTTAAAATTTTCAACTCTGCAAGCAGTTTTAAAGAAACTACTGTACAATTGTACATACAAGTTTTTCCTGTTCTCTTCTCGCTGAACTGTGATGGCTGGGGTACCGTGTAGTTACAGTATAAAGCACATGCTGTAGACTTGTATATTATAGGTATGCTATATATAGTATTCAAACTATGATATAGCTCTTCAAATTGATGGTATTTCGTAACTATTTAAACGACCGTTGAACTATCTTTCATCACCCAAGGTTAACTAATTTATTGAGAGGAAAGGAGTTATAGTTTGAGTTTTAATTGAATAAAGTTGAAATTAGTATCGGTTACCGGACAAAAAGCTGCGTGCACTGAGTAAGTATTTTAGCAGTGGGTTATTAGTTAGTTTTTATTTTTAGTATTAGTTTAAGCGGGCGGTAACTATTTTCCGATAGGATAGATCGTAAAATATTACAGTAGTTCTGTTTTTTATTGTTACAGTGAATTGAGGTATCCATGCCTCTATCATATAATGGTACCAATTCCCAATAGTACGTGATATTCCTCCTCTTCTATGTATACTATAGACTAGACTAGTCTAGATGTATATGGGATGAATTTAAATTGTTGCATTAGTCCATTCTAATATTTTCAAGATGAATGCTCAAGCAGATCTAACAAGTTTCCGATGAGTTTGATTATTACTTGTGTAATATATTTTTCGCGATACTTACCTTGGTGGTAAAGCATAGTATTATAACTTAAATTTGATTCACAGAGTCTAAAGTTGTTTTGGTCTGATTGTGATTTGGCTGATGTTTAGAATAAAAAACTTTCTTGAAATTTGGGCTTATATATATTATAGGGATTAATTTTAAAATTATGATATTTTTTTTTTTGATGATCTTAGATTATTACTAGCTGTATATCATCTTAAAACCATAGTATTTAAAATGTTTGCAACATGTGTTTAGCATGAATTCATACAATCAAAATCTAAGCCTAGAAGCTTGAATTTCATATGTACTTGCACATTGTATATATGATTTTAGATAAGTAATGAGTATAATGTATATCGGAATTTTTAATTGGAATATAACTTGGATACACATGGACTAAAATTTAAGATCGAGCTCAAGCATGGGTAATTTATTCCGATGACATTAATTAAAAAGCTACTAAAAAGGTCTCCAGTTAATGAAGACTAATATGCCTAAATGGAATTAACAGTCAAATTTGACATATATGTTTGCTATTTTTATCGTCTATTCTAGGTAGAAATTCTATGTAATGAATGTTTTAAAAAAAAAGATTTCAAGAAAAGCTTGGGCTATAGAGTTTAAGCCCATATATTTTTTTCCGATGACATTGAATTAATACAGTTTGAAAATAATGATCTAAAACAAATTAACATTCAATTACTATCCAGGATAGTACTCTATAGTATAATGAGATTTTAAGCCTGTTTGAAGAGACATCTTTATTTCCGACCGGCCGGTACAATTTTTTTTGCAGGATACCGGTATTCTCGCGTTGGTTTAAAGTTGTCGGTTACATCTTCAACCAAATCAGCAGCAAATCAAAAACATTTTTGTCTAATTTTTTTTGTGGCACATTGTGGCATTCTAACAAATTATATTCAAACGCGCTATTTTATAGCTAGACTTTGAAAGTCGCGCAGGTAAGTAGTTTGCACTTTTTAGGTTGACTATAATGCATAGAGAGCCTCAAATCAGAACTGGTTTAAAATATGGGTTACTATGGACAACTAAATCCAAAATCATGTACGCGTCAAGCTTGATAAATAAGAAAAAAAGAGAGACAAAACGATTAGACAATAAATACATATATTATTATTATAAGCTTTTGGTTTCAAACCATAACCTTTAAAAGAGGTTTTTAAATAAATAAATTCTAGAATTAACAATAACAACAAACAGATACAAAACAATAACATAGAAAACTCAGGTTAGTATAAATAAATAAATAAAGATTGTTTTTTGACCTTATTTTTTAATAAATAAATTGATCAATAATAATAAGGAATAAATTACCCACTTGTAATTTTCATTTTTTCATATTCTAATTGGAAAGATTGTTGAATATCAACAGCACAATTTTCAGTTAACCATAACCTTGCTTCAACATGAGATAATGGAGATATAGCTGAACAAACAGCTGCCATATATTGACCAAGACAAAAATCTTCAATATTATGTTTTTTTAATATTGTAAATAAACGTGCTTGAACTATTTCACAACTTGTACTTTGTTTATCAAATTGAATAAAATAATGTCTAACTGGTCCATCTGCCATTTTTGTTATGATCTTTTGAATAAGAAATAATATTAACGAGTGAATAGAGAAAGTTGAAAAATGAATGAATGAGGGTATATATACACTAGCAAAAATAAAGAATGATTAACAGTTGATGATTTAAAAGTTTCACTTATAAGAAACAAGCTAGTTGTATTTAGTTTTGATGAATGGAAGTAAAGTTGATAGAAAAAAAAAAATTGGAGGAAGAAATTTTGTTTATATAATTTTTTTAATATACAAGAGAAAAAAAAAAAAAAAAGATGCCCCTCAAAAACTTTTTCATTTATTCATAAACAGAAACAATAATATATCGACCTGTAAATGATATACACTGGCTTAAGTATATACAGAAATAGTTCTTTTAATGTCTCAAGTCTAATATTGATATATGTAAAAGAATGATCGATACCCGTGGACAAGAGCTTGCATATACAGTAACAACTGATATAATATACTGTATATTATGTCGAAATTTCAGTATACCAGCAAGTATAGTATGGATAGTACATCCTATGGGCTTAAGCTTTGATAAAATGTTCATGTTGAATCCTCAAATAGTTTTATAAAAGTTTTATTTTTTCTTCGATGCATAAATTTTACTCAATAAACCGAGATTTTCGTGTAATCTGCAATCTTGATAATGCTTAAAAACCAAAAGAAACGGCAGCATTATGAATAGATGAACTTTATGATTCCAAATCAAGATTTAATCTAAGCTGTATTTTTGCTGAGCCGCTGTGTCCTAATAATCTAAGAACGGAAAAGATCTTGAAATTCAAAAAACAGAAACAAACTAATGTATAGTGTACAGGTGTGAAAAGGTATATTTTATGCACACTGAATACGAACTGTAACAATTGGTAATTGAATGCATTTCAATTGAAAAACTGGCCCATCGATGGAATTGGTTAACTTTGTGGTTTTTTTTTCTCTTTTAAAATTTTGAGGCATCAAAAATTTAAATTTCGGTATTAAGGGGTAATCCCGTTGTATGTAAAAATTCAAGCCTAGTTAAGGCACTTTAAGCTTTGGTTACCATCACAACGACTAACTCATACAATAAAATATGCCATAGATATTTTTTGGGAAGCCAGTAAAATTATCAAGAATAATGAACAAAAAAAAAAAAAATACAAAAATAAATAATATATTTAAAGTAAATAAATAAAATTAATAAATAAAATATTACTATCTATCTTTTGATTCAAACCAAGTCTTGTATATATATTTATAATATACCTAAAGACAATGTATTAAAATTTGTAGCCGGCCCCTAAACATTAATTCAACATTTGAATTAAGTTGTATCGCCACTAGTGAATATATTTGATCCAAGAAAGATCGGTTATCATGCCAGATCTTATCAGCAGAACCCTATAGCTCTAACGTTGCTGATACGCAATGCAATTTTAAACTTCAAGTCCAGGGGGAAGTTCAAAAAGCCTTGGATTAGCAACCCACTAGCAGCCGTTGACAACGTTTAAGAGACGCGCCACCACCCTAAAATTGTTAGTTGAATATTAGTTCAAAAGATGAATGATAGTTGAATGAGTTAGTGTTAGTAGTATTGTTGAATTGTTCATAATGTTCATAATGATAATAATAAAAAAAAAATAATAATAATAATAACAAAAAATAAAATAATAATAAAAAAAAAAATAAGTTAATGCAGTCTGAGCTGCTGAAGATTTTGCTGCAGCTGGTTGTGTTCATTAACACTAGTGTAACAGCTTGGATGACAATGCAGCAGTGGAGATGATAATTGTGATAGTTTTGATGGTTTTGATGATTGTTGATGAGAAGTTTCTGATTGTGGCTTCTCATGGTTGTTCAGTCTAATTGGTTTAGTTGGTTGTGAATGTGAATGTGAATGTTTGTTTGTTGTTTTTGGTGAAGGTAATGATGATAATGGTTGATGTTTTTGATGAGATTGTTCTTTTAGCTTTTGTTGTTGTTGTTGTTGCTGCTGCTGCTGTTTAATTTGAAACATTCTATAATGATAATAAACTTGTTGATGATAATAAACTTGTTTTTGTATATCAACTTTAGCAGCTATATCAGAATCAATTGATTGTTCTTTTTTTAATTGTTCAACTTCACATGCTTGATGATCAATTAATTTATTAATGTTAGTATCAACAAAGCGATGTTTTAATTGAAACATCACCATTGGACTAGCCCATAATCGAACTATAAATCCACAACAACTTTTTTTTGTAACATGAACAAAAGAACAAAATTGAAATAAATCATTTTGAATTAGTATCTTTTTGATATAATTCCTAATTTTGTCTAAAGCTTCATGGCTAAAGAAGACTAATTGGTTATACTTTAATGATGAAGCATATTTTGTTGTTTTTTTCATGATTAGAAAGAAAGGAAAAAAAAAAATTTTTGAAAGGAAATTTGGACCCTTTTTATAATCAATTTTTTCTGGTTTTTCTTTTTCTTTTTATTTAACTAGGAAGAAGCTTATTTTTTTTCTTATATTCTATAATATCATGAGTCTTAAAGTGCTTCATCCCCCAATGATTATACATGTGGCGTTGTACTATTAATGCATTAGAACAACTAAAAAAAAAAAAAAAGGATGTAATTATTAAAGCTTGAGCAAAAAATGTTAAGGATATCGATAGAACAAATCGTTAATGTTTCAGGTGGGGACTCAATATTAAAACAACCCTGTCTTTACATGATGCTTCAACGCGTGTACTCAAGCATAGGTAAAGACAAGAATAATACGAACTGTTTAAGCTTGAATGTTTCGATTACAGAAATGTTTAATCAAGTTTGAATTGTGCTTGAAGGAGATTTAAGTTGATCATGATGCCTGGATTGTGAAAGAAAAAAAAAAAGTTAAAAAATGTAATAGTGTGCACAGTAATAAAAGCAATGTGGATACCTAGATTTGGAAATTCACATCATAAAAGAATTTAAATATTCAAGTTAATGGCCTTCCCTGTCCAATTTTTTATAAATGTACAATTTTCATTGGCTATTGAACAATATTTTAATTTGAAAGAACTAGAAAAAGGTCTGTTTTTAGATATCCATGTATACTTGAATTTCGAGATCTGCCTATTAAATTTGCAAAGAAAAAAATTTACAATCGAGATCTCAATTTGTAAAAATTGCATGGTTGGTTTTTTGGATGGATGGATTAATCAGTAGTATATATCTGATGAAGCCATTTTAAAAAAAAAAATGTATAGCCTTAGCCGTACCATTTTTTTAACCTGCTTTTTCTTGTAATGATTCATCCACCATGATTCATATAAGGTTCAACTATAGAATTAAAGCAATACAGTCACCGTTTCCTCAGTTATTACAGTACTGTAGCTGGATAACTCAGTACAACATCCAATTGAAGTTACAAAGATATTCGAACAATAAAAAAAACCGTTTTGTGCTTAAAACCGGCATAAATGAGTTCATGCTTGATTAAGCAAATTTACAACAGAAAAAAAAAAAAAATTCAAGTAAAAAATATTTTATTATGCCGATCGATCGGCGGTATACAGCTCTTAGTTCAGCTTGAATACACATCTCCTCTTTTTTTTTGTAAAAAATTTTTGATTTGATTCTGATCTCATTGTAAATGATCGACAACAGTTCTGCAGCAGCTTCAAATTTAATTGTAGAGCTCTTTGGATCAGATATCAGATCCATGATGATGAATTTGGATATCAAGAATTTTTTAAGCAATGTTAATTAGTAAAAAATCACATATTAAAAAATCCGGATAATTTCTCAAAAATCACGTACAATGTGGAGTGAACATTGCTAGTGTACTTGTACAACCTCAGGGGGTATTTTGTCAGTTATTAGCATAGTTGACGAATTTGGAAATTTAAACCAAATTTTATTTTATTGATGGCTACTGTAGATATTTTGTAGAAAAGTATACCTAAGTATAATAGGGGATGGCTACTGTAGATATTTTGTAGAAAAGTATACCTAAGTATAATAGGGGATGGCTACTGTAGATATTTTGTAGAAAAGTATACCTAAGTATAATAGGATTAAGTTAATTCAGACTCAGATTGTTAATTAAGCCTACAATCTAGTAAGTTTTATAAATGAACTACCGGTAACTAACAAATTGATGATCTTTCTATACACTAGCCTTTTTTTAGTCTGAGCTACAAATTAGTTAGTGCAGCCACGTTTTTCAATCCCGCTTGAATTCTACCTGAGCTGTACACGTATAAACTAGTTTAGGGTTGCAATATTATAATTAGTAATTAAGTTCATTTAGCTTAGAGTATGATTACACGTGTACGAAAGAAATTTCTAGTTTGTAGATTTCTAGTTGGTTATTTCGATTACAATCAATAGAGGGGTTTGCTTTATAAGTTTCAATTTAAGAGGGCTTTAGGAAAATTAATAGTCTTTTAGTGTAAGTCTTTAATAAAATGAAAAGAACTGAACAAGGGTGGTAGTCTAAACCTTCATAAAATATATGATCAAAAATTCATGGATTATTATAAAACTTGAGAATTTATAAAGATCGTTCAACTTGTTAAATTCTAATTGGTGAGAATAAAAACACAAAACTTTTTTTTGATTGCTAATGACTAAACTTTTTATATATAAAGACTAATTTAACATCCAATTGATGTAATAAAATGTATTGAAATGGATCATGAGTCTTTAATAACCATTTCAGATATATGTATATATTTATGATATTTTATGATTTATTCGATGTAATGAACGGCACTTGATGATTTTTTGAATTTGTATTACAGACTCGTGAATTCCCTTTTGACAAATTTCTTAAAATGAACCAACTCCTTTGAATAAAAATATCCCCTATAAAATCCATGAATACATGTAGATAAAATAAAAAATTCCATAATCAAACTTCATTATAACATATCATTGTAATAAATTCCTTGTTTAATTTTTACTGTTTATAATTACTTATCAACATATAATCATTACTATCCAATTTTAAAAACTTTCTAGCATCTTCCAGTGCCAAATCAGTCATCCATAAATCTACTCGAACACCATCATTATAAGGAGCTAAAGGTCCTTGAGGTAATGCAAAATTAACTGTTAAATTATGTTTATATAATATACTATCCAAAGTAGTTCGAACTTTACTATATTCTCTCCCATTAAATTTAATATCAAATCGATATTTCCTAACTATACCAACCGTCATTTTTTTCAATACTATTATTTAATTACCTTCGTGTCTTTATGAAATTTTTTTAAAAAATATATGAAAAATAAAATGTCTTTAATTATTATACTATAATATGGAGTGCAAAAAAAAAGTGGTGTAATTGGAATATCATATTTTAAAATTTGAAAGGTTCTTGAGTTGATTATTTATATATACATGTATATATATTTTAAATGAATATATAAGCACCTGAGCTAATACGAAATAGAATATACTAGTATTATTATCAAAGAAGAAATAATACCAAATTAGCTCGAGACATTCGTAAATTTTATATTAGGTAAATTATAGTTTTGGATATCTTTTTATTATTAATATACAATATAAATAGTGTATCATTTGACAATGTTAGCGTATAGTAAGAGATTTAAAGAATAAAAGGTTTTACTTCTTTTATATCATTGACTATATATTAATGTTTTTGCTCTAGGTTTTGATTACCTAGGTTATTATATAAATAGGGAATATATAGAAATATATTGTATATAAGCCTTTTCAGTACCACTTTTATAGTGATTTTGAGTACTAAAATTAAGTTTTATCATAATAAACTATAATAGATATACGACTTGGGTTTCTAAAATTATTAACAGCCTAAGGGTTTATTAGCAATGATTATATTAGACTGATATCACTAATTAATAAACGGATAAAGGAATTAATTTGTTTTAGGGTTGATACATTATTTTTTTTGGTTAAATGGTATAGATATAGTAAATTTCTAATCGTAAGTCTAGTTTAGTTATTACTAAATAAATAGAATAGAATTTTGATTGGATATAACATAAAAGGATACAATACATTGCAACATGTTGAACAATGTATTAGATTGCATGAGCCACACAGTCATATAACTATATACCTAATATATATACCGTATATACCCAATACACGAGCTCTGCTAGCATTTTCTCAAGCATTTACAGTAGCTTGAAATCCAACTAACAATCTCACTTTTTGGTTGTTATCCATTCAACAAATTACAATTCTGATTGTAGAAATACGGAAAAAGACCTGATGGCAAACTAAAGATAGTAAAATCGACTAAGTATGACATAAATATACTAGGAACACAGGATAAAAAAAATATTATTTTAGTTTTTGGTTTATATTCCTAGTTTCACACTAGGCAATATGACCTAGTGGTTAGTGTGAATTAGGTACGTCAATTTACGTACCGACCATATATACACTAGCCTGATTTGGATTCGGTAACATATCGCTCTAAGCTGCAGTACTTAGCATCTCGGCTTAAAATAAATTAGCTTAATTATCTATTATCATAACCAGCTTGTAAATAGACCAATAGAGTTCAATCTACTTTGATTAATATAGATATGGGCTTAAGTCGCTTCAAGAGCAAGGTTTTAAGCACTAGTGCTCACAGTATGTATACACGATAATGAGCTTTGATTTGATTATATCTGGCTCATATGTTGTTTAAGCTTTCATAAATTAAGTTCGGCCGCGACTCACTATGCCTATATAATAATATTTTTTTTGACGCGTCAAAGTTTCTTTTAGCCGATCGGTATAGATCTAATAAAAATTAGAAATATTATCTACAGGTACTAATCATGATTAGTAGTATATTCACGACGAGGAACGTTTGAAATCAGTACTTACCAGGTTTAAGAGTTACTTGAACTACAGAGATACCAGAAAAAAAAGGATTTTTTTTTAAATAATAAATCAATTATAATACATATGAAAAGAGTCTAAAGTGCCAAATATATAATAGAAAAATAATAACAGAAGAAATTATGAGTAAGGTAGTTTGTAATGATAATGTCTTTTTTTTTTTCCACATCATCTTTTAATAAATAAATAAATAAGTTATTTAACCAGAATATGGTTAAATTTGAATTTTTGCTTCTTTTGTAGTCATCAAACATATATAATCAATCATGATAATTTTCTAACATCAACAACCATAAAACCATGTCTTGGTAAACCAGTATGAAAAACTCTATAAGCTTCATCAGTTAACCATAATTTTGCAATTAAATAATTACCTTCTTGTTCTAGATATTTTTGTGGTAAAACAAAATTATTTAAACCAGTTCTTAATAACATATCAGTAATTTTTGATTTCAATTTTTCTGTATCAGCTCTTGATCGAACTCTGAAATAAAACTTGTATCTATTAGTTTTGCTTGAGACCATTTTTGATATTGTATATATATAATGAAATAAATATGTGGATTAAGGTATTAAAATTAGTGTGGATAGGTATAGGTGAGTAGAAATAAATAAATATAACTTAAAAAAAAGAATAAATAGTTTGCTTATTTTGATACTAATGAAGAGTCAATAAGCTAATAAATAAGTGAATTAAATTAGTTTGATGGATTGATAGTTTCAAAAGTCAATTAGAAAGAGGAATTAGTTGACCTTTTATATATTTTTTTTTTTGTTTTTAACATTCTTGCTTTGAACTTTTAACAAGTTGAGGTACTTAAAAAAAAAAAAACCAAATTAGAATTGCTTTTATTTTCTAAAAAAAAATAAGGATAAATAGCAGTCTTTGATCGGTAGTTTAACCATTTGAAAGCTTTCAACAGTAATTGGAATAATAATACCTATAAAACAATATGCATAATTACAATCACATCCTCATTTTAAAGTTGTAAAATTATATTAAATTTAATTAATAGAAAAAAAATGAACAAGCAAACTTTTGCTTTAAAGTGTTGAAAATAAGAAAAAAACACATTAATACCATAAGTGCTAAATACAGTAGTTTTTATTTTTTGGCATACATCGTAGTCGTAGTTTCAAACCTGCATGATCTTTTTTGTCTTGATTATTTTTTTTTAAAATTTAGCCCCGCTTCTTTGTATTTTTCGCGATTTGAGGATTTGTACCGCGCATGCGGTACTAAGGTGCGGCGTTCAGCTTGTTAATCTTTGAGATCCTCAAAATCTGCCAGGCGCAAAAACAAAAAAACAATCCATTGGATCAGTTAGACAATTTTTTTTTTTACTATTGCAGATCATCATTTTACTGCTTGATATCCGAAATGAATACCATGCATTAAAAAAAGCATTGAACACTATCACAGCTTAAATTCCCTTTGAGATCCTCAAAATCCTCAAATTTTTAAAAAGATTTTGAGGATTTGAGACTTTTTTGTGGCTTTTTTTTTTATCGGATCGATTTTGAATGCAATTTTGAAACGATATCGATATTTAAATCTATCAAAAATAACAGATGTATAATGAGGGAATGCAAAATAATAACAACTTGACATGACATTTTTGTTCTATAATTAACTCAATCAAATTGTCGTTTTTATCTTTTTGTGGTTTTTTTGATAGTATTAAAAATATCACGGCATTTTTTTTTTTTACACTACAATGTAGCTAACAGCGTGACACTCACTTTCTCTATATAAAAGAATTTTTTTTGTAGTCAGTCAATACTAACCGATTTAGGATACTATGATGCATTAGTCCTTAATAATTTTGCTTTTCTTTGCTAATGTTGAACTAGTGTTAGTAATCATATGTTATAGTATTATAAACTAATGCAAACGCATTAAAATGAACTAAGAGTTGTGCTTGTTTAATGTTTACAAGGCATAACGGTTTAAAAGAGGAAACCCTCTCACGGATAATTGAGGATTTATCTACGGAATTCTACCAAAGTAAAATTTATCAAAATTACAAAAAAAAGAAATAAACAGATTATAATATAAATAAATTAGTCTAACTTGATTAAGATCTAATAATTATTAATTCATCAAAACAAAATAAAATAACAAGTTGAGGTCATTCAAACAATCATCTTTCATCCCCAACCCATTTCCTTAACGATATAAAAATACAAATACAAAATAACCCAACAAAAACATCTTCCCAGTTTGATTAATTAATGACTATAAGATGAACAACTATAGTTAAGTAGTTTAATAATGTAATAAAATAAATCCACCTGGTATCTTTTAAATCCAATAACCCAATACATTAAGCACTTCTCAATTTTTGAACACAATTATTCATATCAATATGTAACATATCACATATTTCTTCCATTGCTGATTGAGTTAACCATAAATCAGTTCTAAATCTTGTTCTTTCACTTCTAAATCGTTGTTGTCTTTGATCATTTGGATAATATAAAATATCTCTATCATGTAAAATTGAATCAACTAATGTTTGAACATGAGATGGTGGATCAATACATATAAAATCAAATCTAAACAAATGCATCTGTGTTGATCCAACTGTTTGAAAATGATATCTGGATGGTGCTCGACGAAATAACATTATTATTTAAAAAAGTATTATAATTATTAATATTGGTATTAGTTTTTTTATTTTATGAAAAATAAAATAATTAAAAAAAAAAAGTTAGAAGAAAAGAAAAAGCTCTTGTATTTAAAGTAAAAAAAAATACTTTTCATCTCGATCGTGTTCTATACAACTAGGATAACAAGTTAAAACCCCCCTGAAAAATCGTCTAGTTGATCAATTTGGCTTAGTGCATTCTTGAATATTTCCAGCTTAAACTAGTTCAATTTTCTAAGCTTCTGTTTTTTTATGGAGAATTTAATTTACGCCGATATTATAAGCACATTAACAAAAACACCAAAAAAATAGACTACTGTACCAAAATTCTCAAACTTTCAAAAAGAGATAAAATTCCACCAAATTTGGTAACTTGAGGGTTTATAAAACTTACCTAATTTAGCATGTTTTGTCTGTATTGAGAAATTGAGAACTGGGGTAATTTAATTTGTAAAATATTAACCTTGATGATAGCTGAATTATTTAAAAGTATCAAGTTATAAGTTATCCAAGGTGCGATATTTTACGGTATCCTTTCTATAGAGATTAATTAGTTATTGTAAGTTTAAAGCTAGCTATAGCTATAGTCCATCGATCTTAAGTGCTCGTTAAAAACATTTGAGCCGCATTGTTTAATTACGATAAACAGTGTACAAGAGAATGCTTAAGCGCGATAAAAATATTATTCCACACACTAAGCTTTAGTTCTATAGATACAAGGATCACAACCTGATCCATCCACCTACCAATTATAATAAAACTTCTCACCATTAATTACAACATATCCGCTTTAACTAACCAATTTCATATTTGAAAAGAAAAGAAAAATATCTCTCATTAGCAAGTTCGAAAAAAAAAAAAA
The DNA here is from genome assembly GCA_030564325.1 of Blastobotrys capitulatus. NCBI lineage: Eukaryota > Fungi > Ascomycota > Dipodascomycetes > Dipodascales > Trichomonascaceae > Blastobotrys > Blastobotrys capitulatus. Next base: position 66,192 of record JAJLUL010000063.1, on the reverse strand, counting down.
AAAAATGCTTTCATTATCATCACTACCAATAAACTTATCATCTGAGTTCATCCAGAATTATTCATTCAATATTTTAGTTAATCCATTAGAAACATTATCATCAATAATATCATTATTAATGTTTGTAATAGTATGTGGTGTTGCATCATTCTTAGTTGAAACTACAACACTTGTAATGTGTACTAATACTAAATTACAATTATTAAACAATAACAATAATAACAAGAATTCATTAATACTAAATTATAATAAATTTTTAGATGTTTTATATTCATTACCACAATTTTGGCAAAGTTTATTATTTGGTACAATATTAATGTTAGAAGAAGGTCCATCTAATTGGATGATTGGTTTTAAACGGTTTTTTATAATGTCTATTTGTACTGGATTATATATTAGTTCAAATAATATAATTGAAAATCAATTAAATAATATTGTTGATACTATTAATAATGAAAATGATATTACAAGTGATACAAGTGATACAAGTTCTGATGAATTAGTTTATATTACATCGAATAAAAAATAAGAATTGGTAAAAAGAATGGTTTTTGTCTAATAATAATTGTACAAATACATAAATAAAAAAAAAGAAATTAGATTACTAAATATAAATAATAAAAATAAAACAAGTTTTTGAAAAGAAACTAAATTTAACCAAATCTCCGGAGATGATCTAATAAAACTTGTAATTCTTGATCAGTTTTTTTATCTTGTAAACTTGGAATTAAAGTTTTTGCTTCTTCTGCTTCATCACAAGCTAATGAACCTAATTGTGCCGTTTCAAAAGGATGTAAATCTGTCATATCATTTGCTTTTAATAAATTTTCAACAGCACTAACTGTTTGTTCATTTCTAAATCGTGCAAAAATTGATAAATATTCTTGTGTTTTTCTCAAGACTCTATGATATAGTTAGTATTTTTTTTCAAATCTTTAATTATTAAATCTAATACTTACTCATTTGAATTTGAAAAATCTTCATCTTCATCATCATTCGCCTCCGCTTCTTCACTAGCTTGATCTCCCATTTGATCTCTTCTACGTTGTTTTAATGCCGCGTTGATAAGTAATCGTGTTTCGCTTAAATTTAATGCAATTAGATCTGTATCTGTACCATCATGTGTAACTTGTGTTATATCGAATTCTGGACCTAATTTTAATTGTGCTGCATCTTCTTCTTCTACCACGTTTTGTGCTGGTTTTCTTCTCCTCTGTTGTACTGTACTTGTTGAAACATTCATCTTTCTATATTATATAATGTATCAAAAAAAAAAAAAAAAAAAAATTAAATTGTGGTGATGAAAAATTCGATGAATAATTTTTCTTATTTTTTGTCGTGTGGTTGGTGATAAGAATATTTGGGAGGTTTCATCACGCACTAATATACTTTTTTCGCGCACCACAGAAAACAAAAAGACAAAAATCTGGAGAGGTTTTTTTTTACTTACTCCTTATTATTAACTAATAGATTAGCGATAATAGAATAAAAATAATGAGATTAATATTGTTTATATTTTTTACCATAATTAATGCATTATCAATATCACCAATACCAATAGCAAGAAGACCTGTAGTATTATGGCATGGTCTAGGTGATTCTTATAATTCTCCAGGTATGGAAAGAGTACAAGATATTATTAAAAAATTATATCCAGGAATTTATATTCATTCAATTTATTTAGATAAAGATGGTGGTACTGATTCAAGAAAATCTTTTTTTGGTTCAATGGATGATGAATTAGAAACAATATGTGATCAATTATCAGAAATACAAGAATTAAAAGATGGATTTGATGCTATTGGATTTTCTCAAGGTGGATTATTTTTAAGAGGTTATATTGAAAGATGTAATAAACCAAAAGTTAAAAAATTAATTACATTTGGTTCACCACATAATGGAATTGCTGATTTACCTGCATGTGGTATAACTGATTTTTGGTGTCATCAAAGAAATCGATTAATGAAAACTCAATTATGGAGTTCATATGTTCAAAATAATGTTATTGCAGCACAATATTATAGAGATCCAGAAAAAATTGATGATTATTTAGAATATTCAAAATTTTTAGCTGATATTAATAATGAACGAGAAAAAAAAAATTCAACTTATCCAACAAATTTAAAAACTTTAGAACAATTAGTATTAATTATGTTTAATTTAGATGAAACAGTTGTTCCAAAAGAATCAGCATGGTTTCAAGAAGTTAATAGAACAAGTGGAGAAATTACACCTTTAGAATATAGAGATTTATATAAACAAGATTGGATTGGTATTAAAAAATTAGTTGATGAAGAAAAAATTGATTATTTAAAAGTTAATGGAGTTCATATGGAAATATCAGATCAAGTTATTCAAGACATTTCGAAAAAATATTTGGGTAGTGCTGTATCATCATTTTTATCCCAATTGTTATAATTTTTTTTTCATCACCACTTTTTTTTTATCAACTCAACAAATAACTATAACAAAAAGATAAAATGGATAAAAAAGAAAAAAGAAAAAATAATAAACGACCTGAAGGAATTACACCAGAATATATTGCTGAACAAAGAGCATTAAGAGAAGCGAGAAAACGAGCTAAAAAAGAAGAAAAACCAAAACAAGAGAATAATAATAATAATAATAATGAAGTACAATTTGATTTATCATTTATTAAAAGATCAATGTTAAAATTACCAGATTCAACAGAATATGAAAATGGATTAACATTTAAAATCATGACATATAATGCATTAGCTCAATGTCTTATTAGAAGAGAATTATTTCCAGAAAATGGTAAACAAACATTAAAATGGAAAAATCGTGGAATTGTTTTAATTAATGAAATTGATTATTATTTACCAGATTTATTATGTATGCAAGAAGTTGATAGAGATAAATTTGAGACATTTTGGAAACCAGAATTTAAATCAAGAGGTATGGAATCAATTTTTGGATCAATTGATAAAAAAAATCATGGTGTATTAATTGCATGGAATATTAAATTATTTAAATTAAATGATTTTAAAATTATTTATTATGATGATGAAATTACAAAAGATGCACCAAAACAAATTGATACAAAAAACACTGGATTAATAGTATCATTAGAAAATGTATCTAATAAAGGTGAAACTAAAGGGATTGTGGTAGCTACAACACATATGTTTTGGCATCCATTTGGATCTTATGAAAGAACAAGACAATTATCAATTTTATGTTCAAGATCAGTTGAATATAGAAATAATTTTTATGAAAATTATCCATTATTTTTAGCTGGTGATTTTAATAGTGAATGTTTTGATACTCCATATTTATGTGCAACTAAAAAACCATGTAAATTAGATAATAATGCAATGGATATTTTAAGAGCAAGTATAAAAAAATGGGATACAGAAAGTACAGATGAACAAATTGATGATAGAATTTTAAATTTAGTTGAAAATTTTAATTCATTAGATTATGATGCAATGAGTTTATATAAAAATTATAAATTAGTTCATCCAACTAATGTTCATCCAAAAAGTGAAGGTGAACCAGTTTTTAGTAATTGGGCTCATGTTTGGAGAGGTTTATTAGATTATATTTTTGTTATGAAATCACATCTTGATGAACCAAAATCAAATGAAATTATTACAGGAGTTAAATTATTAGAATTATTAAGAATGCCAGAATCAAAAGAAATGGGTAATGAACCATCAGGTCAACCAAGAGAAGGAATGTACCCAAGTGACCATTTAGCTTTAATGGCAAAAGTTTCATTAGTATAATTCTAATTATTTATTTTTTAATAACTAAATCTAGCAAATTGTATACCATTTTTATTATAACTAGAGATATTAATTCGATTTTTTTTACAATAACTAATCAAATCATTATAAATTGGACCTTTCCATTGTAATTTTAATAAAAAAATTGAATTTTTAGTTAATAATTTTTTTAAAATAATTATTAAATGAGTTGAAGTATATTTTTTATTAACACTTGATGGTTTAAATTCTGGTTGATCATCAATCATAATTTTTAATTTATTAAAATTTTCATTTTTAATAAATGATGATAAAATAGTTGTAAATTTATGACATTGATGTTTAAATTTTGTATCTAAATGATTATGATCATGGTGATAATGATGATAATGGTGATTATTATCATCTAATGTTAAATCATGAGTATTATCACAATAATAAGTTAAATATAATGATTCTAATTTATTTAAATAATTTTTAAAATAACCTAATAATTGATTAATTCCTTTCAATTCTCCTGCTAATCTTAAAACTTTAATATTTGTAATATCTAATCTATCAATTGGGAAACCTGAATCATTTAAATATAAAATTTTTGAAATATCTAATTTTAATAATTTTGGTAATAATATATTATTTAAAAAAGTATTATAATCAACACTTAATTCTTCCAAATTATCATGTTTATAATAACAATCATCATCAAATTTCTCTTGTAAATTTGCTATAGTTATAGTTTTAATATCCAATAATTCCATAATTTTTAAATTTTTTGGTAACCAATTAATATCATCTAATGTAATATCCATATGTTTTAATTGTAAAAAAAACATTTTATTACAATTTTCCCAAAATGTTGTTAATCTTGAACTTAAAACCCCTCTTGCATTATTATTATTATTAGTAGAAGATTCAGAATGATTTAAATATAATCTCAAAGTTTCAACATTTGATGGTAATTTACCTAATTTACCAATATTAATTTCATCACTATTAACTCCTAATAAAAACAAATTTCTTAAATTTTCAAATAATGTAAAATATAATGGATTTTTTAATGATAATTTATTATTAAAATGTTCATTTCTTAATAAAATTCTTAAATTAATTGCAAAAGTTGATGTACTTTTACCATAACTTTCCATTAAAATTACAATACCTTTTTGAATTTTTATAAATTGATTATATCCAATAAAACTTAAAGTTAATTCATTTAATTTTGGAATTAATTGTGGTATCCAACCTAATGCAACTAACCAATCATTATCTTTTATAATTCCAAGATTTAATTTAGATGTAAATTGTAATGTATTAAAAATTCTTTTTGATATAATTTGTGATAAATAATTTAATGAAATTAATGAATAATTTGAATTATAAATTTGACAATTTTCATTAGCGCTAATTTTAACATGATACCATCTTATTGGACCTATAATTTTACAAAATTTTTTATTTATAAACATAAATGAACGTTGATCTTGACATGATAGATTTTTAGCTATTTGAATTATTATATCGTTTTTAAGTTGATCCATTAGCAAAATTAAAAAAGTTGGTAAAGAAAATAATAATAATAATATATTCAGAAAATAAATAAATAAATTTGTTAGTAATTATGTAAATTTTTTTTTTTTTTTTTTTTTTTTTATGAATTTTTTAAAACTTTTTTTATATCATTAATTAATTCAGCTTTTGTTCCTTTAGCTAAATTAATATTCAACTGATTAGCTTTTCTTTTAATACCTTCAATATTATAACCTCTAGGATTTCTATTATCATCTAAAATCCATTCTTTAAAATCATCCAAATCATCATCATTATCACTATTCCCACCATTTCTTGAAATTCTTGATCTCTTATTATTATCAGATTCAGCAGATCTTTTTTCGCCAGCATTTGCACTACCACCACTATTAAAATATTCTTTAATAATATTTTCGTTTTCCAAAACTTTTTCTTTAAATGCTGCAACAGGTTCACCAACTTTTTCATTAATTGCTTTCATTTGTTTAACTGGTGCAATAGTTTCATCACCAACTGCTGGAACATCTTGATTAACTGCTGCTAAAATCAATTTTCTATAAAATTGATTAATGTAAGGATTTCTATACAATTCACCTTTAATACCTTGTCTTCTTCTAATTTGTCTTAATGGGTGTAAAATTTCTTCTTCTCCATCTTTATTTTCTTTTACATAACATGTTAAACCATCAGCTAAATCTTTTGTTAACTTGGAAACTTTTAAATATGGATCTTCTAAGTTAGTTGTATCATCTAAAATATTAATAGATGGTAATGGATTAGGATGTTCTACATATGATCGAACTTCATCACTAAAAGCCATTGGATATAACCAAAGTCCTTCTAAATAATTATTTTCTTCAGTTGGAATTGATGGTACTAATGAATAAATTCTTGGTACAGAATTTGCTCTTAATTTTCCCCAACATAATGCATATTTTCTTTTCTTTAACATGGATTTATAAAATGATAAAAATGATCTAATTGAACCAGAAATTCTTGTTTCACTTGGATATAAAAATTCAACAGTATTATTAATAAAATATGGTTGAAAAGTATAAATTGGTCGAAATTCTAAAATTTTGATACGATTTTTACCAATTAACATATCAGGATCATTAATTTTATCTTTTAACTCTGGTTTTAATTTTAAAGGTTTAAACCCGGCTTCATGGAAACTTACATCTCTTTGATATAAATTAACTTTTTCAAAATCAATTTCATCACCACCAGCAAAATAAACAGTTGATCTGTAGGTTTCAAAGTATCTAGTATCCTTTTCTTCTTTAGTAGCAAATTCAGTAGCATTTGGAATTGTGGCATGTTTGTTCATAATATAACTTTTAGTTTCAATAAGAAATCCAACATTATCTTTTTTTGAACTAATTTCACCTGATTCAATATTACCAAATTGTAAGAATCTAAATCCATTACTTCTTTTATTAACAAAATTTGATAAAATAATATCTGAATTTTTCAATTCTTCAATTTGAACATTTAAAACTTGAACATCATCATAAGTATTAAATTTACTTTTTAATGGTAATTCAGACCAATATTCTAACCTATCTAAAGTTTCACCTGGTTTTTCAACTAAAATTGGATGAATTGTACCATTTTTATTTGTAATATCATTTGCAATTTCATAATCTGCCTTTAAACTATTTTCATAATTTATTGGTTTATCAGTTCTTAAAAAAAAAGTATAATCCCATTTTGGAACATTAATAGTTCGATAACTTCTTTTACTTTTACAAAATGATAATAATTCATTTGAATTTAAACTATCATCATCTCTTGCTGGTTCCAAAACTTGTTTAATTTTTTCAATTGGTGAATTACATAATTTAACAAATTCAAAAATTTGATCTCCAAATTCTTCACGATCTTCAGGTGTAATCATTTGTCTAGTTTTATCATTAATTTCTAATAAGACTTTTTTTCTAATACCATTATTTTTTGAATTATCTTTTTCATTTCTTTCATCTAAATCATCATCAAACTTGACATCATAAATATATACTCCAACTAAAGTATCTGATGAACTAGAAAATTGTGATATAATTGTATCTTTAAGATTCATTAAAATTTCTTTCATTAAACAAGTTTCATAAAATGTATTTTTTTTTTTATCTAATGGTAATTGGATAATATCAAACATTGAACTACATGATTGAATAATATACATTGAAACACTTCTTTGAGAAGCTAATGCTGCTTCATCTAGAATTTCTTCATTACTCGTAGCTGATTGCTCATTAGAACTAGATCCTCTCCAAGACATTGTTGTTATAAAAAAACTTGGAAATGTAAAAAGCGTAAACAAGTAAGTTACCAAGTTATTGTTTTTTTGTATTTTTATAACATTGAAATTGAAAACGCGATGTCGCGCTTTTTAATTTTTTTTTTTTTAATTAAGCTTGAATTGTTCGTTGGGAGATTTAAGAAATAACCTAAGAAGCTTTCCCGTCACGGTAAATGCTCCGGGACGGTAAAAGTAAAAAAAAAAAAAAATATCCCAACCATCCAAAATTTTCAACTTTATCAAAATATCAAATTTTTTTTTTTTTAACGAAATATTCCAAACACACAAGACAAAAAAATGTATTATAGAATCCGACAAATAAAATCAACTATTGGTTTACCAAAACTACTCAAACAAAGATGTCATGCATTAGGATTACGACGAAGAGGTGCTGTTGTATATCATGATGTTAATCCAGCAGTTGCCGGTCAAGTCATGTCAATTAAAGAATTAGTTAATGTTCAATTAGTTAATACCAAACTTACAGCTGCAGAAGAAAGAAGACTCAGGTCACCACCTTTAGGTTTTACTGTTGAAAAAGAAAACTAGAAAGGCTAAAGAAAGAAAAAAACAACGGCATTTTAATTTTTTTGTATATATAATATTATTTAACTAATGACAAATTTTTTATTAAAACCTTCTTCTATCATCATATCTTTTATTTGTTGAAGCTGATGATGAACTTGTAGATCCATTTCTTTGATGTCCTCCTCCTCTTCCTTCTCTTGAAGGTGATTGATTATTATTATTAGGATTATTATTTGATTGATATTCAGCACCAATAGGTGATGGAGGATCTCGTGGCATTGGCGGAGGTGGTAAAGGATAATCAAAATCAAAATCTCTTCTTCTTCGATCTTGAGGTGGTGGTGGACCTGGTGGACCTGGTGGCATGTTAGGTGGGAATCTTCTATCATAATATCTTTGATAATATTCGCCCATTGATGAAGATGATGAAGGACGTGGAGGGAACCCCATATGTTGTGAAGGAGGAGGAGGACCAGCAGAATGTGGTGGCGGTGGATGTGGTAAATGATGTGGTGGTAATGATGGTGGTGGAGGTGGAGGATGGAATCCTGGTTGAAAACGATATGATGATTCATAATTATCATAAAATCTATTGTTGTTATTGTTATTATTAGATCGTGAAGAATTAGTATTATTATTATTGTTATTAGTACTGTTATTAGAATTTTGGGGTATTTTATAATCTCTTGGATATTTATTATTATTATTATAATAAGGTTCTCGTTCTCTTACATTATAATCCCTATTATCTCTTGGTAAAGGAGGTTCTCTATCTCGACTTCGACCTCTTTCACGATCTCTTTGGTATTCTCTATCTCTTGAACTTGCAGCTGAACGATTATATTCATAATCATTATTATTATAATATTTTGAATAAGCAGGTGCTGGAATTGGTCTTCTTTGATATTCTTCATATTTTTTTTCTGGTGTATCTACTAAAGATTGATCAACCATTCTTAAAACATTTTCTGGTTTAACAGTATCTTCATTAATATCACCTTCTTCTTCACCTTCAAATTTAATTCTAAAATCTCGTTTTTGTTTCTTAACTTGTTTTGGTTGTTCTTCAGGTTCTTGTGTACCTTCACGATCTCTTTTTAACATTCTTTCTAAATATAAAGTACCAGTTTCTAAATTAGATTCTGTTATTGTCTGTTTACCTAACATTAATGGTTTTTTATTTTTTGTATTTTCAATAATAATTTTATTAATTGGATCATTTAAATCATCATTATTTCTTGATATTTTAATTCTTATTGCTCCTTTATTATTTGTTGTTGTTTGTTCAGAATCTGGTCTATTTGTTTCAGTATCCAAAAAAGTAGGTCCTAATGATTTTGTAATATAATGGGATGGTCTAATTGGACATGTTGGTAATGAACCATCATTATTAAAATCTTCTGGTCTTAAAACTTGTGGTTTTTCTGGTATACTATAACCTAATGGTGCATATGCTTTAGGGATCTCATTACCAAAAATATCACCAGTTGATAATATTGCAACTGGTTTTTTATTACGTGCTGCATCATAAGGATTATTGGTATTATTGTTATTATTATGGTGAGAATGTGAGTGTGAGTGTGAATGAGAATGTCCATGGTGACCACCTCTATATCCACCACGTCCTCTATGGGATGGTGGTCTAGAAGATGGATAAGGCATTTTTTTTTTTTTAATTTATTAGTTTAGTTTAATGTTCTTGTCGTGTTGCACGAAAAATTAAAAAATAAAAAAAAGTGTTTTTGAAAAAAAATTTCTGGGAAATTATGAATAAACATATTGTACTGTGGGAGAGAGCCAGCGTTTTTGATTTTTTTGTTTTGGGTGAAAAAAAAATAAAATAAATAATATACCAAATATTTCACCTGCCCCTAGAATCGATTAATAATAGTAGCAAAAATGGATGGTGATGAAGATATTGGAATTACAAAAGCAGCTCCAAATTTATTAAATAGAATAGATGAAGAATTTCTAAAATGTTCAAAAATAAAAGATGATTTAAATGAAAAAGAAGTTTCAACAATTAGACAGATATTAGATCCATTTCAAATAAGTCCACAATTATTAGATAATAGATTGAAAAATATTATGGAAATATTAACTCAAAAGTATATTGAAACTAAAAAAAATTGGCCCTGTCAATTAATTTATACATTATGTAAAGTTAGAGGGTTTAAAGTATTAACAAGATTTTTACCAAGTGACGCGTCATTGGTAGAAGATATTTTAACTGATTTGGAAAATTCAAAAAATGAATCATGGGAAAAAAGATATGTATTATTATTATGGTTAAGTATATTAATCTTAATCCCATTTAAATTAGATATTTTTGGTGATAATATTAAAGATAAATTTTATAATGTTATTGAACAATATATTAATGTCCCTGGTAAAGAAAGAGATGCTGCAAGTTTAGTTATGGCAAGATTAATTACAAGAACTGATACTAAAGATAGTTTATTACCAAATTTTATTGAAAAAAGTTATAAAAACGATAATAATAGATTTGAAAGAGTTGGTGTTTTACAAACAATGGCAATTGTTTGGAGGATATCTAATAGTAATGAAGTTTCATCATATATCAATCCATTTTTAGAATTTTTAAATAAATCAAATGAAAAAGAACAATCTGTATTATGTCAAAAATTGATTGTTAAAAATTTGGGTAGAATTGCATTAACTCAATTTACTTTAGATTATGAAAAGGATGAAATGAGTGAAAATATTGAAGATATAATTGGTCAATTAATTGAATTTTTAGGAAATCAAGAAAGTACAGTTAGATATACATGTTCAAAAGCATTAGCAAGAATTGTTAGTAAATTGGATCAAGAAATGCAAAATGAAGTTATTAATGTAATTTTAGAAATTTTTGATGAAAATGTTTTGATTATTAATGGAGAAGAAAGATTAGATAGAGTTAATCATTATAAATGGCATGGTGCTTTATTATGTATTGCAGAAATGATGAGAAGAAAATTAATTAATGATAATAAATTTAATAAATTAATTAAAATTTTAAAAAAATCTTTATTATTTGAACAAAAAAGTTTAACTGCTGCATTTGGTGCAAATGTTAGAGATGCAAGTTGTTATGTTTGTTGGTCAATGTTTAGAGTTTATAAAAATATTGATGTTAAAATTATGGATGAATTATTACAAGTATTAGTTGGATTATGTTGTTTCGATAGAGAAGTTAATATTAGAAGAGCTGCAAGTGCTGCAATTCAAGAAGGTATTGGTAGACAAGGTGATCCAATTGATATTTCAAGAGGTTTGGATTTGATTCAATTAGTTGATTATTTTAATATTGGTAGAAGATCAAAAGCTTATTTAGTAGTTTCAAAAAGTTGTTATGATTTAGGTTATAAAAATATTACTGAAATTATTTTAAAAAAAATTGATTCATGGGATCCAGAAGTTAGAAGATTAACAGCAAAAACTTTAAAAGTTTTGAATATGGAGAATGAAATTAATAATTTATTAACAAAAATGTTCAGGAATAAACATGATTTTGAATTAAAACATGGTGTTTTATTATCTTTAGGTGAGTTGATCACTATTGAAGATGAAAAAGTTGATGATTGTTTGAATTTATTATTTAATATTAAAGATTCAGAATTACAAGATGAAAATGAAGTTTTAAATAGTGAAGGATTCTTACATTTATTCAAATTTTTTATTATAAATTATAATTTATTAAATTCAAATCAACAAGATAAAATTTTGGATTTATTAAATTCTAAATTTTTATTAGCGATGGAAAATTCAAGTGATTTGATTGTTAGTGATGTTTCAATTATTTCATCAAATATTCATAATTTACCAAATTGTGATTTAATATTAGATAATTGGGTTTATGAAATGAATCGAAATAAAATTGTATTCACTCAAGCATTAGGATATGTTAATGAAAAATATAATAAAAAGATTCGACAATCATTATGTAAAATTATTGATTCAAATTCTGATACCAATACAAGAAAATATGCATTAGAATCTTTAACTGTATTATTAAAAGATTCAATTCCAAATAATGAAGAAATTGAGATTGTTTTGAAATGTTTAGATGATTATACTATTGATTCAAGAGGTGATGTTGGTTCATGGATTAGAAAACTTGCAATTCAATTATCAGGAGAATTATATTCAAAAATTATTGAAGAATATTTAAAAACTCAAATTATTAATAAATTATTACGATTATCTGGTGAAGTTTTAGATAGAATGAGAGTTCAAGCATGTGAAACTTTATTAATTATTGCACCAAATGACATTAAAATTATATTGGAAAATAATTTACCAGTTCCAGAAGATAGAACAATTCCATCATTATATTTTGATTGTATAACGAAATTATTTGATATATTAAATGATGATCAATTGAAAAATTTATTAACAGGTTATATTTGTTCAAGTGGTGCAGTTCAAGCAGCTACAAATACATTAGTTGGATCTTTACAATCTTTTGTTAAATATATTGATTCAGCAGATGAAGATCAACAAATTAAATTAATAAAACTATTAACTAGCTTTATTGATATTAAAAAAAATGGTTCTAAAATTACAGTTTGTTCTTTAAGAACATTATCTGGGTTATTACAATCAGGTTATGAATTACCAGAATCATTAAAATCAAATTCAAAATTTATGAGAAGTTTATATGTTAGAACTTTTAATTCACATATTAATACCAAATCAACTGTTAGAATTAATAGTTGTGTTTCAATATTTAGTATATTAGCTCAATTGGGGGATAAAGACGCATTGAAACAATTAATTAAATTATGTCAACATAGTTTATATCCTGTTAGAACTCAAGCATCTGAAAGTTTATATGAATATGTTTCAATGATGGATGATGATGAGGATGAAGAGGATGAGGATGAGGACGAAAGTGCACTAGAAATATTAAGTGAAATCGATTGGGAAAGTTCACCAAATGAACTGAAAATATCAATGGATAAATTATTTAATGCATTGAAATTGAAGTAAAAAATAAAAAAAAATAATAAAAATAAAAAACGAATAAATATTTTATATAAATCAACAAATAGTTTATAAGATAACTATTCTTCTTCAGAACTTGATAAATCTTCTTCTTCTGGTCTTGCATTAACATAACCTCTTAAACTAATTGGACCATCAGAATTGTTCATACTATTACCCAAGCTAAAATTATTTGCTTTTGGTTTATTATGTGGTTCTAATACTAGCATATTATCATCTTCATCACTTTCCTCACTTTCTTCATCAACATCCATAGCCATGTTATTATTATTATTGTTGTTGTTAGTAGCAGGTTTTTCATCATCACCCAAACTTTCTTCCAATTCATTAGCTAATTCACCTAATAAATCTTCATCAACATCATCTTCATTATTTTTAGTAGTAGTGGAACTTGATGATGGTGGCTTTTTACCACCAGTTGTTTTTCTTTTTGTGGTTGGTGTCTTCTTTTTTGTCTTTGTTGCTTTAGAACTATTAGATGGTAATCTTAATGCATTACTTGCATTACTTGGCTTATTAGCTGGTTTGGAAGTAGTGTTAGTAGTAGGTTTAGGTGTACTTGGTCTTGGTGTACCTGATGGAGTTGATGATTGTGCTTGTTGTGAAGGTTGAGGTGGATATTTTGTAGTTGAAGGTTTTGGAGCTTCTGGTAATGGTGGTGTAGAATTAGATGATTTTGGTACTGTTTTTGAACCAATCTGTGGTCTTGTTGAACTATTACTTGTTGTATTATAATTTCTATTATCATCTGCAGGGGAAATTGATCCTGATTGTGGTATTGGTGATACAGATTTATCTGATATTCTTTCATTTTCGTTAATATTGTTATTAGTATTGTTGTTAGTGTTAGTAGTTGGTCGATTCTTTGGAATTGTTTTGGATCCATGTTTTTCTCTATTTGCCATTTTTGGTGGTTGTTTTTCTCTTGTTCTTGTTACACGTAATGTTGATTCTAATGGTAACAATTCAAATGTATTAGTATTTGGATCATATGCTAAAACATATTCATTATCTCTTGTTTGTGATGCTTCACCTTTAAAAATCATTGGACCCATTTCATCTTCATGTTGATTATCCAAAATATATTCTTGATTTTTTGTATTAGGTTCTTTTAATAATTTCATTTCATTTTCTGGATTTATAGTTTCTGGATGGAATGAATCTATCTAGAGTTAGTATTTCTTTTATTTTTTTTTCAATCTCATTTCAAATCAATCAAAGTAACTTACATCTAACAGCAAAAACCGATGCCTCATGTATATTTTCACTATTATCACCACTATTCCCACTTGAACCACTATTATTACTTTTATACCTCGCCTGTCGTTCTCTCATTGTATCCAATGTCGCTGAAGGTATTTTAACAGGTATATCACCTTTAAAATATTCCATAGCTGGTTTTGACATTTTTTATGCTCTTTCTTATATCTACTGTTTTCTTCTTCTCTATTAATGTATTAATGCAGTCTATAATGATTTTATTTTCTATGATAATAATTCCAATAAATGATAATAAATATGATTGAGTATATATAATAACCAATCCACAAATTTCTCAAACAACTTTAGGGTAAAAATATGTGGTTGAATAAGTACTTCGTCTAAAGTAAAAAAAAAAAAACTGAATGTTAAGGAAAGAAGAGAGGAAGGAAAAAAAAGCCTACCAGTTGTTTTAGCTGCTTATAGATGCATGTAATTTTCTTGTGTGTGTGTAATTGTGAACCGATATCAATTTAGACAAGCTTAAATATAACCAGGCGGGATTCGTCCACCACCAAAAATTTGGAACAAAAAAGTTTATTAAAATTACCCTGATTTTTACTAATTTTTATTTTTTTAATATTTTTTTGTGGGTACAAAATTTACTGCTAATAAGCTCAGTATAATACGGATCAGCTTTTGAAGTACCGATGGCCGCGCGAAGGAAAGCTTATTTATTTATTTACTTTTTGCGTTTTTAGCTGATTTTCTTAAATCACCCAACAAGAAATTTAACCCCGCTTGAGATCAACTTAGGCTGTTTAAGTACTTCATATAATGTGCGGCGCGTAGGTTTCTGTGATATACTACAGTACGTAGAACTAGGTCTATCTGATTATACTGTATTGATGTATTGATGAATGAACATTTAGTGACATGGATTGAATTGATAATAAATCAAATCAAACTCATATACCAGGACCAGGAAGTAGCAAACAATCAATTACCTGGTAGTTTTTCCGAAAACCAGGTTGTTCAACTTTCTCGCGCAGGTAAGGGATAATAATTCATTGCTGCTTAAGCAACGTGAATAATTATACTAGTGCCTAAGTTACAACTACTTATACTTGGTAGCGCTATAGTAACAACTACAACTAGTAAGCTTTTTTTTTTTCACCATCAAAAAAAAAAATTTAACATAAAATATCAATAGACAAAAAAAAAATAAAATATATACATAATTAATTCATGAACTTTTTTTTCAAACGACTAACCTTCATACCCAATTTGTATCTTTATAAATCATTTTCAACAACTACACCAAATCTAATAAGTAATTTTAAAAAACAATTTCCAAACTTTAAAATGATTAATACATCAATTCAGTTAGATCAAACTGAACAAAATATTCAATCTTTATTATTAAAATTTACACAATATTATAAAGAAACAAATCCAGAAAGTTCAGATATAGTATTAAGAATTACAGGAGGATGGGTTAGAGATAAATTATTAGGTAAAACTTCACATGATTTAGATATTGCAATTGATACAATGACTGGTAAAAATTTTGCAGATTCATTAAATGAATATATTAGAGCAAATAGTTCAGAATTAGGTATTGATGCAGCAAATATTCATACTGTTGGTGCAAATCCTGAAAAATCCAAACATTTAGAAACAGCAACAACTAAATTATATGGGTTAGATATTGATTTTGTAAATTTAAGATCTGAAGAATATGCTGAAAATAGTAGAGTTCCAACAATTAAATTTGGTACACCAGAAGAAGATGCTTATAGAAGAGATGCCACATTGAATGCATTATTTTATAATATTATGGAACAAAAAGTTGAAGATTTTACAAAAAAAGGTTTAGAAGATTTAGAAGCTGGTATTTTAAGAACTCCTTTAGAACCTTTTAGTACTTTTAATGATGATCCATTAAGAGTTTTAAGATTATTACGTTTTGCTAGTACATTTGGATTTGAAATTTCAAAAGATTGTTTAGATGCTATGGCTGATGATAGAATTAAAGATGCATTACATAGAAAAATTTCAAGAGAAAGAGTTGGAGTTGAAATTTTAAAAATGTTAAATGGGAATTATCCAGAAGTTGGAATGACATTTATTGCAAATTTAGGATTAGAATCAAGTATTTTTCAATTACCTGAATCAAATAGAATTGAATCAAAAGATCCGGAACCATCAACATTACTTAAAGGTATTGAAGCATTATTAAAAATTAAAAAATTAAATTTAGAACAATTTGATAATTATATTTTTAATGATTCTAAATTATCAACTATTGCATGGACAATGACTGCATTATCAAAATGGGGTGTTGTTTTAGGTAAAGAAAAAAAAAGACAAATTCCTGCAGTTCATTTTATTGTTAGAGATGGATTAAAATGGCCAACAAATGATGCAAGATTAGTTGAAAAATTAGCAGTAGTTGAAGATGAAGTATCTGAATCAGCAATTAATAATAATAATTTAACAAGAAAGAATTTAGGGATTCTAGTTAGAAAATGTGGTGAACATTGGAGATTAGCAATTATGTATTCTTTAATGGTTTCATATATTAATAATGAATCATTGGAATCATCATTAGTAAGATATCAACAATTAATTGATAAAATTTTATCAAATCAAGTTGATGAAGCATGGAATTTGAAACCAATTGCTAATGGTAAAGAAATTCAACAAGCATATGGTATTAAACCAGGCCCATGGACTGCTAAAGCTACTGAAAAATGTATTGAATATCAATTAGAATTTCCACAAGCAAGTAAACAGGATTGTTTAGATTATTTGGTTAGTATTAAAGATGAGTTATTAGCCTAAAAATATATGAATGCATTTTTTTTTTTTTCTATTAATTACAATAAGCCGCACGGTTTGTTAGCGATGTTTTTTACCAAATTTGGTTAAACTCCGAGATTTCACTATGATGAAATCGGATAATTTGCTTGCTTGATCTAGTTAAGCATCCATTTAATTGTGAATAGCTTATCGGGCCTTACACTGATCGCAAGGTTTGCGGCACTACCACAACCTGGCATAAGTTAACCTACTAGCAGATACAGTACCTGGTACCAGTAGTTTTTCGATATGTTTCGAATTGTTGTAATAGTGAATAGATCAATTAGAGCTTATATTTGCCTGTCTTGGTAATTTTTAAGTGCATTTAAATTGCGTGCACATAATAGTACAGACTCCAGCTTAACACGATTGCAGCAAAACAAAACAAAACCACCTTACTATTTTCTTGCTTATAATTATCACACAACAAACAAATAATAAATACCCAAAAAAACTATAAATATTTCTTTAATTCCGTAATTTTTGATAATTTATCAATAAAAATATAAAACTGATAAAATTAAGCAAAAAATGACAATTACTAAATTACCACAAATTGGATTTGGAACTTGGGCAACATCACCATGTTCAGAATTAGTTCAAAAAGCATTACAAACAGGTTATAGATTAATTGATTCAGCTGTAATGTATCATAATGAAAGTGAAGTTTGTGAAGGGATTTATAAATGGATTCAAGAAGATGGTGGTAAAAGAGAAGATGTTATTTATACAACAAAATTATTAGATAGTCAACAAGGATATGAAAATGCAAAAAAAGCAATTTCAGAATGTTTAGAAAAAGCATCAAAAATAGAATATATTGATTTATTATTATTACATTCACCTCAAACTGATAAAACTCATAGATTAGGTGCATGGAAAGCATTACAAGAAGCAGTTGCTGAAGGTACAGTTAAAAATATTGGTGTTAGTAATTTTGCAATTCATCATTTAGAAGAATTATTACAATGGGATGGTTTAAAAGTTAAACCATTAGTTAATCAATGTGAATTAAGTCCTTGGTTACAAAGAAATGAAATTGCCAAATATTGTAAAGAAAAAGGTATTCAAATGGAAGCTTATTCCCCTTTAACTCAAGGTGAAATGTTAGGTGATACTAAATTAAAAGAAGTTGCAAGTAAATATAAAAAGACACCTGCTCAAATTTTAATTAGATGGTCAATTCAAAAAGGTTATATTCCAATTCCAAGAAGTTCAAAATTTGAAAGAGTTGGAACAAATTATGAAGCTTTAAATTTTGAATTAGAAAAAGAAGATTTTGATGCTTTAGGTGATCCAAAAGCTTATAAAGTTTTTGATTGGGATCCAACTACTTATCGTGGTTAAATAAAAAAAAAAAATTACTTCAATAGTTCATAATAATTCATTAAAAGTCTATAATAATACAAAAAGAAAAAAATACTACTTTATCTACTTGAACAACATCGTTTAAATCCAGATTTGGTAACAAAAATAACATTACCAGTTAATCTAAAAACTGCCAAAACTGCATTACTCCATAACAAAAAGGCAAAGAAATATGATGATCTTTTATCAACATCAGCGTTAATTCCAATTTTATCAGCATTTTTACTTGTAATACCCAAAACTAATGCAGCATTTGTAAAAATCCATAAAATAATTAAATTGGTTCGGAAACTTTTATTTTCATCATCAGCAGTTGGTTTATCTTTTTCAACAACTGGTTTATAAGGAGTCAAGGCCCGCTTGACAACAGCTTGGAATTGCTGATCAATAACAGATTGTGGTCTATCAACTTCTTCAATAACAGCTTCTTCTTCATCACCATCACCAGCTTTTTTAGATTGAGCTGATGGTAATGCATCTGCTTTATCAGAACCTTTGGTGCCCCATGAAACATCATGCCAATTACAAAATGCATAAACATTTAAAATATTAACAAATGATGGCATCATAAATAAATATTGTAAAAATGAATGTAAAGTATGCCATGGATCCAAATATAAAATACCAGAAACAATATATAAACCAAAAGTTGAACCTAATGCAACACAAATTAACCCAGTAATACTAGTGAAAAAATTTGAAAAAAATTCACCAATTGAATGAACATCAGATTGTTGAAATGCACTAACTGCTAAATAAAATGAAATTGCAGAAACATAAAACATAATAACACCAAAAACAATAATTGCCAAATAATAAGAATATCTTGAACCTTTAGGTCTATTACCTAATGCCAACAAAAAACTTAAAACTAAACAACAAACATATAAATATTTTAAAATTAATGCAATTAATGTTGAAGCTGATTTTGCAAATGGGAAAGATTTTTGATCACCATTACCACCATATTTTTGAGGATCAGCTGCTAATTCCATAATAACAGTTGTTGTTAAATAATAAGATGCCAAACTAAACCATGTTAAAATTAATTGAACAATATTATATAAAAATTGAACATGTAACATTAACATTCTAAACATATTATGACCAGATCGATAAATTCTACCAAAATGAATCATACTATATAATGTTGCTGCAAAAGAACCATTTAACCATCTTCTTCTTTGTGAAATAAATTCTGCAACCCCATCAGGAACATCTGTTTCTGCTTTTGAAGCTTTAACATAAGTTAAATGCCATTTACAATGAGATTTAAATGCAACTTCAAAACATAAAATTCGATCTTCTGCTAAAAACATATTTTTTGTAAAAATATTCATACCATCAACACCTTTTTTACCTAATCGTTTTGATAAAGTATGATCACCATGGAAATATTGTTCTAAAGGTCTACCTTCAATTGCTCTATATCTATAAGCACTAAAAGCACCTGGTAAAACACTAATAAATCCAAATGAACTTTCTAAAGGTTTATCTAAAATATTTGAAATTTTATATTCAAAATTTTGTGCTGCAACTAATGGATTTAATAACATTAATTTACCTTTACCCAACATTGCATGAATTTCACCACATGCACCACCAACATTTTTATTATTATAAAATGCTTGCCATAATGCTAAAATACTTTTATTACCTGGTTTAGTACCAGCATCTAATAAAACAACAACTTCTGGATTTAAAATTCTACCAAATGCATTAAATAACCATCTATGACTATTAATTTTTTTAGCATTCTTTTGTTTTAAACAAAAAATCATTTGAATTGGTGGTAATGAAGAATCATTATTTTCTGCTGGTCTAACTAATTGTTGATTTGGTGTAACACATAATTGAGTAGTATATTCAAAAATATGTGCAACAGTTTCTTCACCATCAATATTTTTTTTCATAATACCATCTTGATAAATACCAATAGTTGCCAACATATCCAAAACATCTTTATCACAAGGATCAATACCATCAAAAATAACAGAAACAACAATTTTTTGCCATGCAGGACCTGATTTATTCCAAAATTGTGATTTTTTTAATTTACAAATATCTCTAATATTTTGCATAACCCCATATAAAGTTCTTGCAGTTAATTGTTTATCTTCATTATAATAAGTAATTGCAATTAATAATTCAGTTTGTCTTTGATAATCAGCAACTCTTAAAGAATAACCAGATTTACTATTAAAATCATCTGGATCAACAGTTGCTGCAGTATATCTCATATGACTAAATTCAGTTGAACCACTTTCTAAATCTCTATATTTTGATAAAATTGAATTTTTAATTGCTGAAGGAACTGGATATTCTGTACTAAAAACTTTACCTTTAACTAAATTAACTTTTCTTGTCTTGTATCTTTTTAAACCAGAAGGATTTTGTCTCTTTTGCCATGCTTCACTTGAATTTGATAATTCTGTTTGACCACTCATTGCACTTGTTGGTCTAAAATTTCCACCATATTGTGAAGGATCCATTGAAGATAAATGATCTGCTGAATATTGCATATTATCATAACCAGTTGGTGATTGCATTGATAATGGAACATCTTGATCAACATCATATTGAGGAACACTTTGTTGAGATGGTGATTGCATAGTAGCACGATCTTGTTCTGGGAATCCAGTAACACCACCAATAGGTTCTGAAGGTTCACTATAATGATAATTTGATTCATCATCAAATGTTGGATAAGGTAAATGTTGACCAGGAACTTGTCCACCACCACCTTGATAATGCATTGGTTGTTGTTGAATATTTAAAGGTTGACTATCATCATATTGATCATATTCATCTCTAATTGGTTGTTCATGACCTAAATGAGTTTGAGAATGATTCATATCATACATTTGATAACTTTCACCACCACCACCTGCACCATTATTATTAAAAGATTGAACTGAAGGATTATTATGATAAGGTGAATAACTTGCCATTCTTGAATCAATAGTTGGATTTGCAACTTGAGCTGGTGCTTGTAAATGAGATGGAGATGGACTTCGTTGTTGTTGTCTTCTTACTTCATCATCATATGCTTGTCTGGAATCATAGCCATTATGATATGGTGATGTAGCTCGTTGTGGAGGTCTCATTGGATTTCCATTGGGATCTAATGGAGGTGAAGATGTATTTTGTCGATAGGACATCTTCTTGTTATTACTTTGAGATTAAGTTTTTTTTTGTTGAAGAAGAAAGAAACTTTCAAAGTCCTTTTTTTTTGTTTTATATAAATAAAAGTGAGAGTCAAGAAAAAAAGATTTTAAAAAATTGAAATATTATAGAAAAAAAAAAAAAAAAAAACAATAAAAAAGGGGGCGTAACTGGTTTGTTTTATTACTTTTTTTTTTTTCAATGAATATTGTTAAAAAAAAAAAAAAAAAGCTTGAGCCTTTTTTTTTTAATGTACTTAAAGCGGTTGTTAATTTTTTTTTTAGTTTTTGTGGGTAAACATAGTCTGAAAAAAAAGATTTTCACTGGTATATCTTAAGCTGCGTTAAAGTACTAGACCTTAATATGCGGTAGCGGGGCTCGCGAAATAATTTTAATTTTTTATTTACTTTTTTTTGGTACGGCTTTTTACTACAGTCTCATGTATCAAAAATCACAGGGCTGGTTTTTTTAGTAAAATTTCACCAATTGTTAGACTGCGATTACGACTACTTGATGCGTTACAATACTAGCTTATTTAGCTGGTAGTGTATGATTGATTATCTTAAATTATAAAGAATTGCCTATTGTGATGATTTTTAGAATATCAAAGCGTAAATGCGAGTTGTTTCGTCACCTGCAATCTTTTTTTTGGTTACACTTGAAGATCAGTTTTTTTCTTGTTTTCTTTTATTACACTTGTACTGTAATCAATTTCAGGATTCAATTGAACACGTTTGAAATTAGAAAAAAAGATCGTTAACTGTCTAATAATTGCCCCTCCTCCGGCGAAAAATTCTCTGTTACAGCCGTTAAGCATGAACACAAGCTCAACAAGCATTTACCTGGTAATTATATAAAACGGTATTAGGACTGGTACATGATGATGGAGAAGGCTTGTCGACCCTGTACACTACTACTGTATAACAAAAAGACAAAAAAAGATCCTGGTTCAATTTATCTTAGAATATGAGGCTCAAGTACAATTTTTGTAAGCTTGCTCATAGTTACCACTAGTACCATTATTTTGAAAAACTTAGTCTAACTGTAACCTGGTAGCCACAATCAATTTATTTACCACTTGATAAAAAGTTCATATTATTTATTTACATATACTTGTACAGTAATATTGATACAAAATTAATATACACACAAAGCCTTATGGACCGGTCGGTTTTCCACAGCGTAATTCGAATCCCCAGGGGATGCAATCTCTCAGCTGGTTTCTATTTTTAGAGTTTTTTTTTTTTTGCAATATTTTTCACCCTGTTTTTTTTAATAAAGCTTCTTTTAAGATTTCACCAATGATAATTTATAATCCTGCTTAAAGATCTTGATCGGATCTTTAAAAAAAAATTTTACGCGCAGAGTTTAAAAGAAATCTAAAAATAGTTGCCATAGTTACGTAGTGCTTTTTTTCATAATCGGGCTTAGAATCAATCGATCTCAAAGATGAAACGTTGTTAAAAAGTAATTATGAGTCTAAGAAAATTACCTAACGTTTCCTGGCCAATGCATGCAGGACCGAGAAAGCTTACACTACACTGTGTTGTACCTGTATCTAAGCTAAGTATACTGTTACAAGTAGTAATCTGTAGTTAGCGTACCAGTAACAACTACTTGTAAAATTTTTTTCAAGAACTGTCTTAAGGCTTTCAAGACTTCTTTTAAAATGTTCTATTTTTATAAATTTTCAGATCATTAAGTTGTTATTATTTTACTGAATAAAATGATGTAGATATTTTTTACTAATTTAAGTGTAGCGAAATACTGTAGTTTTCATGAGACTGAATTATAATCTCTATCCATGAATGACGTCGAATTACCAGTAATCTATTACCATTTTAGGAATTTTCAGGGTCAACATAAATTCAATCATCGATTGAATTGGATTAAACATTTGAAGTTTTCTATACATCCAGGTACCTTAATTAATTTAATCTTTCAAGAGTTCTATCCGCGGATTATTAACATCTATCATTCGGCTATATCCAGAACGTCTATGTCAAAATCAACCTTCTTAATGTAGGCTAAATATATAGGTCGTTGGAGCGATTTATTTACATACAATTTTTATTAAATAATCATTATGGCAATTTCCGATGATCAAACAATCCTCATCATTTCAAAATTCTCGCCTTTAATATAAATGATCATAGATTTATTTATAGTTTTTTTGATTTAAATTTTCACGCTTTATCCGAATCAGCTTTTTTTTTTCTCTTCTCTCCACAAATTTCATGATAGTCTCAATTTAGTAATATTGTCTACCGAAGAAAATTTTATAATTAGAACCTAATAATTAATAGATTAGAAGTTGAATCAGCTCGCTATGATGACATATATAGTTTTACACGTTCTAGACTAGTATCGTTTGGTTTTAAATCGATATCAATTGTTGAAACGCCCTTAAATTCTTCTTTAATTAGCACATGTCAAGTTAACTGTTACTATATAAGGAAGTTTAATTTTAGACTCAGCTAATATTGTTGTTTAAAACCTGACAAATTACAAGAAATACTGGCATCAATGGTACCTTGTAATGAATGACGTTCCTTGCATCGAAGCAGAAGAAACCTATTTGGTGGGTGCTTTTGATTTAAATTATTACTAAGGTACCACATTTATGGAGGACCCTGCTTGTAATTATAAATTACCGGTATCGTATTCTATGATCTCACCAAAGTTTGCAGGACCCCCTTGTAGTAATTGCCAGGGTAAAGTTGTAGATGAAAGGCTGGGTTGGCTATATTGAATTTCTTTTATTAGCCTTATCATTGTTGCACCATACATGTATATTATAGAGATGTTAGGTCAGTTTGTGATGGCTCTCATCTCAGATAGAAATGTGTAGTATCGATCAGGTTTACGCACAATATACAGTACATACAAGTATATATATACAATATTGTATATTATACTAGCTATAGTCACCTGGGTGTTGCCTAAAAGCAGATCTACAGTATAATGATTCCATCCTATATACACTGTACAATTTTTTACGTAGTACTGCTGGTTCTATATATATGTTTAATACAGTAAATACTTATTGGTCATCTGTTAACTAATTACAAGGTAGAGCTACTTGTAATTTCAAAGTTCTAGCTATACAAGGTAGTATACAGTATATATAGATTTGATCATGGTGTACAACGTTATATATTATATAATAATTAATGCCAAGCTCAAAGCCCATCGCTAGTTGATAAATCCAAATTATACAAATGCTGTACTTATTTGTATACAGTTTAAGCTTTTTATATATACAAGTAAGACAATATACACAAATTTTGTGAACCTTAAGTATGAATACTGTATCAGCTTATGGATATTCGGCTACAATTAGTGGTTTCTAATCGTACAAACGTATACCAGGTAGTTTTTACGTAATTGGTGGTTTGTTTGTTTATTACAGTAACGTTCAATAAACTCAAACATGCTTTCAATTTGAGTCTTTTAAGTGAAAAATTTTGTTTGTTTATTTCCTAGTTCTGATTAATTTTAAAGTTTACAATAAAGTTTGATTAACAATATTCGCGAATCTTATACAGATTTCTTGGTATACCTATATATGGATAACCAAATTGATACCAGTAATGCTCGTTTAATTAGAATTAGAGTTCACCCATATCATAATGCAGGGTTTTTTTGATTCATTCATGAACTTAAATTAATCCTGAACCTTTTTAGGAAGTGCAGATATTGATATTATATTTACTGCAGTTTACTAAAAGAGTAATAAAAATAATAACAAGTATCTGATATATACATAAACTACCTGGTATAGCAGCTAAGATATCATGATCAAGACAAAACTTAAGTATACAATATAGTTTTGTAAGCGATGTTATATATATATTGGCACTTTACTGGTATCTTTGAGTGTTAATTAGAAATGGTATATACTGGATAATTGGCTATGGATAACAAGTCAGTATATATATATATCTTGGGACTTCAAAAACATTTTTATATATAAGGCTTATAATATAAAATACCTAGATAGCTAGCAGCCACTAGTACATACTAACCAGTACGTGCTTAGGATAATGGTTTATCTTCAAGTTACAAACTACTTGAAAAGTATGCTGGTAGTAGTCCAGTTTATTTATATCAATTGCATCTGATTCTTATGTCCAATTACTCCACAGGTCGAAATATCTTATATCAGTTACCAGTATAATATCATATTAAAGAGCTTTCAAAGTCTGATATACCACATTACCTAAGTGGTATGTACAAGCTTGTATGTATACAATGATTCATGAATGATATATAAGTAAATAAGTCTACCAAAGAACCTGAGGTACCAGTACCAGGTACCAGTAGTTTAAAGGTGAAATGCATGTCTCACTTATTAGACGCGCTTAAGTTTCGAAAAATGCAACAAAACACGGATCGATTATTATTGTAATATATGGTATTGTAAATCAATGATTGGTGATACCAGTATTCCAAGTTAATATAACATTGCAGTTCAAATCGGTATCCCCACTTATAAATCATGATTACAAATTATTCTTTCAAATGTACAGATGTATTCCACTGACGATCGATACAGTACCAGTGGTACACGCTTATAATTATTAAAGAAAGCGCCAACACACTACAATATTCTTATAAACCAATAGGTACATAATTGCTAACAACAATTCAGTGACCAATCAATGATGATGAATCAATGTCTACTTTCAACTCACAAAGCTTATTAACAGAATTAGAAGCTGGCCTATATTTTAAACTGCCACTGGCACTTGGGGGTCTGGTCGACCATGATAGCTGTAGCTAGTCGATAAAATACAATTCTAGATGAAAGCTACACTCAATATTAATATATTACCAAAGGCAACACTAAGAGTTCTTGTCATCATAGGTCTGTATACTATATAACGAGTACAATTGTACGTACTTTTAAGGTATGCATAAAAGCCGCACCATATAGAGAAAATATTAATTCGAGTTCGTACTACCTGGTAATCTATCCGGATATGTGTTTATACCAGCTGGTACCTGGCAATATGATAAAGCTAGGATCCGGATGATTTAAATTATATTAGTGGAGTAAATCCGGAGACAGGATATCAATGGATTCGGATATATGCTTTTACGATACTGTATACTTTAAGTCAGGTCAGTTTGTACAGCTGTGTACTTAGCTCGTTTGCATAATTGTACAATTGTACATATACAGTATTATTTTGAAGGTCCAACATTCACTACATACAATTTATAAACATAATAAGTTATAACCATTGGTTCAATTGCACTTGTACGGATTACATACCAGAGATCTAATAATGGACTATGTAGAGATATTCCCTAGGCAGCTGGTATATCAAGTTTAAATATATCTATCAATATACATGATTCTACACTGTAATCAATTCATTGTATACTCTATATTGAGATGGGCTTACTACATATTAAATGTCATTCACAAAGCGATTAGTGGCACTCTATATATTTAGTGCAGCTGATTCGAAAGGGCCCATAAACAGTATTATAATATTATGTAAAACCATAGGTATAATTTGGAGTCAGATAAATAAATAAATGTTCGATTGATTATATCTATTGTAGTAATCTTATTGCTGGCACTTTTAAACAATATTTACTATAAAATTGATCATTAATGATACCTAAATAAGTTTGTTTAATTCTTTATATACTACTAGATTTAGCTCTAGACTACTATATATTATTTATACCCTTTTGTTGCTTTAAAGTCAAAAAATTTTAGAATAGCACCACCAGTAATAGCTCTAGCGAGTGACATTTAAGCTACTTAGTCTCTTAGTATGAGTTGGGAAATGTACAACTTGTACAATGTACGGTCTGGAAGTAGGACATCTTTCCTCAGGTATATGGATTGTAGAAAAACGGATTAAATTCAGAACTCATCACATCAGATATGAATGCAATACCGATCTATTACCA
Organism: Blastobotrys capitulatus; assembly: GCA_030564325.1. Lineage (NCBI taxonomy): Eukaryota > Fungi > Ascomycota > Dipodascomycetes > Dipodascales > Trichomonascaceae > Blastobotrys > Blastobotrys capitulatus. The sequence goes on along the minus strand of JAJLUL010000063.1, from coordinate 38,562 downwards.
GGTAAATTAATTTACCCCACTTTTGCAATACTCACGCGCCCAATGCGAGAGGGTCTGCTAGCCAGGCATGTATGACCTGATCGGTATCGAGTAGTTAGCACCCTCAAGCTTATATAAGTGGATTTGCTATTTTTCCATAATCTATAGACCTTTTTTTGAAAAAAGACCCTTTAGAGGCCTATACGCTGTGCCAGGGATATCGGATCGGGATACCAGAAAAATGGGGTAAGGAGCTTGCGTTCTTTTTTAATGAAATATGCAATATATGTGTCTAAGGTCGATAGCCGTCTAGAAGCTTACAATTGTGGAAAAACTTCCACAATACCATTATAATTCAAAACTGATGCCAGGATTCCACCGATATTTTCACTAGTAGTTTTTTGTATCTACAACTAAGCATCTAAATGGTTAATAATATCAGTATCTTGTGACGAAGCCTCTCAAGAAAAATCTATAAAACAAAGAAATTGAATATACTCACATTAGTTAGTTACTTATAATATAATAGTTTTCAAAGATTTAATATTGAGCACAAACCATTTTAACGGTTTTAAAGCTACAAAAAGCTATAACCGGATAATAGGGATTGTGCTTGAATTAACGTACTAAGGGTACATGATACATCTATCCGGGGTTCACACCGAAACAATTTTTTTTTTTTTTTTTTTCAATAAGCGACCATAACCGATTTAAAACTAGTAGTAAACAACCCTCTTTTTTTTTTTATATCCCCGATCAAGTTTTTTTTTTTTTTTAAAATCCCATCTCTTTCTTCTTCTTTTTCTTAACTATTCACTATTCACTAATCACTATTAAACTATCAACTATCAATAAATATACAAAAAATGCTACGATTACAAAGATTTAACATAGCATCAAAAGCATCAAGAGCTTTAAAACCATCATCATTACAATCATCAAAACCAATTTTAAAATTAACTCAAAACTATTCATCAATGTCACAAAATTCCAAAAAAATTGAAAATGAATTAGTATTTCCTGGAGCAATTAAAACAAAAATTACAAATAAATTAAGTTTTAGTAATCCAATGGAACAATCAAAAATGGATACATATAGATTAATTGATATTGAAGGTAATGAAATGGATTCAGAATATAAAATTCCTTTTAATAAAGAAGAATCAATAAAATTATATAAAGAAATGTTAACAATTAGTACTATGGATTCAATTTTATACGATGCACAACGTCAAGGTAGATTAAGTTTTTATATGGTTTCACAAGGTGAAGAAGGAGCAGCAATTGGTAGTGCAGCAGCACAAAAACCTGAAGATGTTGTATTTTTACAATATCGAGAACAAGGGGTTATTTTACATCGAGGTGTTACATTAGATGAAATGATGGCTCAATTATATCATAATAAAAATGATGAAGGTAGAGGTAGAAATATGCCAGTTCATTATCAAAGTAGAAAATATAATATTCATCCAATTACTTCACCATTAGGAACACAATTACCACATGCTGCTGGAGCAGCTTATGCATTAAAAATTAGTGGTGGTGATAGAGTTGTATTTTGTTATTTTGGTGAAGGTGCAGCAAGTGAAGGTGATTTCCATGCAGCAATGAATATTGCTGCAACAAGATCATGTCCAGTAGTTTTCTTTTGTAGAAATAATGGTTATGCAATTAGTACACCAAGTTTAGAACAATATAAAGGTGATGGTATTGCAAGTAGAGGTATGGGTTATGGTATTGATACAATTCGAGTTGATGGTAATGATATTATGGCAGTTCATCGAGTAACTGCAATGGCAAGAGAAATGGCACAAAAACAACAAAAACCAGTTTTAATTGAAGCAATGAGTTATAGAGTATCACATCATTCAACATCAGATGATTCTTTTGCTTATAGATCAAGAAAAGAAGTTGAAGATTGGAAAAGAAGAGATAATCCAATTAGTAGAATGAGAAAATGGATGGAAAATAAAGGATGGTGGAATGAAGAATTAGAACAAACAAATAGAAAAGAAATTAAAAAACAAGTTTTAAGTAGTTTTAGTGCTGCTGAAAAAATTGAAAAACCAAAATTAAAATATATGTTTGAAGATGTTACAAAAGAATTAACTGAACCATTAAAACAACAAAAGAAAGAATTACAAGAATTATTAGATGAATATCCTGAACATTATGATTTAAGTAGATTTGAAGGTGGTAGAAAAGGTTTAGATTAGGTAAATATAGTATAGCATAGTATGGATTGGTAGTAGCTAGCTAGTTGTCCTTTTATATATTTTTTGTACACAAATCAATTTTTTTATCATAAATCAATATATAATCCTTTTTCTTAAAGCTACAAAAGAATGGAAAATTTCAAAATCTTGAGAATACAGGTTGTAAAGGATTGAGCACGTATATAACTTTATTATGGTTGTACTGTAACCAAACTAGTATAACCAGAAGAACAAAAAAAAGTATATATAAATAAATTAATTAAACAGAAAAAGAACTATACAAAATATATAAATAAAAGTTATTTTAATGATTATAATGATTCAACAAATTTAACAATATTTTTCAAACTAGACTTATTATAAATTTCACCATTATCAGTACCACTTTTCAACATATGAACAAAATCAGATTGTAAACCCAATGGCATACAATCATTTGGATTACCAACTAATGACATTAATTTTTTCATTTTACTTGTATGTTCAAATTGTTTGGCAGCATTTTCAGCATTTACAACAACTTGTTCATTAATACCACAATTTCTTGCAACATTCATACCAAATGATGATGGACTAACACCATCAATTAATTTATATAAAAATGTAACTTTTTTAGTATCTTCATCAACTAAAATATCCATTTGTTTAGCACAAACATTTGGATGTGATTCAAATGATGAATATAATGTACCATAATGAGTTGCAAAAAAACCCATACTACCAATATGAGTTGATAAATGATATAAAACTGCTTCAGCAATTGCAAATCCATCACTACTTGAACCACCTCTACCTAATTCATCAATAACTAATAAAGATTTTGAAGTTGCTTCAGATAAAATTCTTTTAGTTTCACTTAATTCAACATAAAATGTACTTTTACCTGCAAAAATATTATCATTTGCACCTAATCTTGTCATAATTCGATCAACTGGTGTTAAAATAGCTTCTGATGATGGAACATAACAACCAATTTGGGCCATAATAACTGCTGTACATGTCATTCTTAATACGGTTGATTTACCTGCAGCATTTGCACCAGTTAATAAAGTCATATTACTTTCATCTTCACCACCTAAACTAATATCATTTGGAACAAAATTATCAGTACCTCTATAACAAGGATGTCTTAATTCTTTAAATTTAATTGAACCATTATCAGCTTCAATAAATTGTGGTCGACATGATGGTTCACCCAAATTTCTTGAAGTTTTTGCTAAACTAACTAAACAATCAATATTTGCAATTGATTGAATAATTTTTAACCATTTATCTCGATCAATATCAAATTTTTCATACATTCTATCTTTAACTTTTTCAGTAATTTGATTATGTAATTCTTGTGCTTCTAATAATTGTCGAACTGTTTGTTTAACTTCTGGTGACCAATATCTTTTAACTTTTGATGTTGAATCCATTTGCATCCAATCTTTTGGTACCAATTTAATTGATCTATTTGGTACTTCAATTAAATAAATTTCTTTACCACTATCTTTATAACAAATTTCAATTGATTTTAAATCTTTTTTATATTTTTTTAAAAATTCTTGTAATTCAGCTTCAATTTCTCGTTGCTTTTGAATAGAATCATCAAATTCTGGTTCAACTCCTTCTTCAGGAATTAAAATACCTTCATTTTTTGCTTTATCATGATCAAAATTGGTTGACCATTTACTTAAAATTTTTTCCATTTCAGGAATTGATTTTAAAATTTGAATTAATAAACCTTTTAAGTTTGTTGATGATAATTCTGATATTAATGAATAAATACAATTAAAACCTTCAATAACTCTAACAAAATCTTTAACTTTAATTTGTTTAGAATGAATTCTTGACATCATTCTTTCTAAATCTGGTAATTTTGATAATTTAGATTCAATAATATCTAATAATTTTAAATCATTATTTAAACATTCAACAGAATCCAATCTTGCTTCAATTTTATTAATATCTAATAATGGTTGACAAATCCATTCTTTTAATTTTCTTTTACCAAATGGTGTAATACATCTATTTAATAATCTAAATAATGTACCTTCATCACTACCATCAAAAGTATTTGCAAAAACTTCCAAATTTTGTAATGATTGACCATCTAATATCATATTAGTTGATTTTTGAACTGTATGATAATATTGGAAATTACCTTGTGATACCAACATATGATCAATTTTTAATGATTGTAAATACCATAATAATCCACCAAATGCACTCATTAATAAAGGTTTATCAATCATTTCTTGTAAAACTTGAGGATATTTTGAAATATCATCCAAATTTTCACTTTCAAAATATTGACCATTTAATAATAATTCATATGCATCATCACCAGATAAATATTCTTCTTTTGATTTTAATAAATTCCATAAAGTTTCTGGACTTGTATTATTTTTAATAATTCGAACTGCTCTTTGAGAAATTTTCCCTCTTTCTAAAACTAATTCTCTTGGTCTTGTTTGTGCTAATAAAGTTTCAAATTGAGTATAATCAGGATTATCTTCAAATTCAGTAACAAAAAAATTACCTGCTGCAGTATCAACAAAACAAATAGAAAATTTCATATCATCTTGTTTAATTGACATACAATAAGTACTTAAATCATCAACTAACATTGTTTCATCCATTAAAGTACCAGCAGTTAAAACATAACTTAATTCTCTTTGAATAACTTTGGCTTCTTTTTTATCACCTCTCATTTCTTTTGCTAAAGCAGTTTCTTTTTGATCAACTTTTGCAACTTTATAACCTTTTGCACCAAATGCTGATGCCCAATAATCAAAACTCATTTCTGGAACACCTGCTAATCTCATATTAGCTCTACCACCACCTGCTAATTTTAAATCAAATTCATTATGAGCAACATCTGCATCTTTTTCATATAATTCATAAAATTTCCCTTTTTTAAAAAAAACAATAGTATCCCACATTTTTGATTTTACTTCCCAATATTGTTTTTCAAATGGTGTAAATTTAGACCATGCTTTACTTGGAATAAATAATCTTCTTGGATCATGATCTGGATGTCCAACTGGAATTTTATTGGCATCTTTTTCATCAATTAACCATTCATATCTTTCTTCATTTTCTTTTTGAAATTGACTATGCTTGTTTTGTGTTTTTTTCTTGTTTTTTGTTGGTTTAAAAGAACCATCTGGTTTATATCCTGAATTTAATTTATATTTTGATAAATTTGATTTACCATCTGCTAAAGTTTTTTCTTCAGTCATGGTAATATCATCATCATCATCATATTCTTCTTCATCCTTGTCATCTTCTGGTACACCTTCTTCTTCATCATCGTCAACATCCATTTCATTATCACTTGCTTTATATTCATCTTCACTATCATCTGGTACAACAAAACCATCATCTTCATCATCTTCTGTATAAACTTTTCTCTTTTTAGCTCTTCTTCTTGAAGTTGACATAATTTCTTCTTCACTATCATCTTGTTCAGCTCTTTTAGTTGGACTTGATACTAATGTTTGATCATCATCATTATTATTATTAACAAAAGGTGATGATTTTAATGCACTACCTCTAATTACACTATTAGTTGGTGTTGGTTTTGTAGAATTTGGAGTTTCAATAGATGACTGTTTTAATGGACTAGTTAATGATGTTTTATTAGGGGTTCCTTTTGATTGACGCGTTGGTGTTGTATTGTTATTATTATTTGATGATGATGGCGCTTGATTCTCCTGCTATCGCATTAGTTTTTAATTCTTTTTAATTTTAATTGCTAATTATACTCACTTTATTAGCAGATCCTTTTTTAAAGAAACTGAATAATGTTTTTTGATTAGACCCTGGGGTTTTATTGGCGGGACTGTTTTTCACCATCGTTGGTTATTATTATATATAAAATGCAAATATGTTATGAAAGAAAAAAAAAATGTTGTAGAAAAAAAATAATTCAAAATAAATTACTTTTGTGCAGGTAACGACAGGTAAGCAGGCAAGGTTTATTAAACGCGTTTATTGAAATTTTTTTTTTTTCTCTACAAATTCCCAACATCCTGGGTGAAGCGAGAATCATTGAATAAAACAAGCGCGTTTCAACTCAAATTTGAAAATAAAGAATAAATGAAAAAGCTTCATCCACTGGGACTCGAAATGGGTATATTCGTAATGGAAAATTTTCGGGACGAGGTTATAATAGTTCCCAAAATACGTAAATGTGAAACATAAAAAAAAAAAAAAAAAAAGTACATTCACCAGAATCATTTGAAAACTAGTATTGTTACTCAGGGTTAATCAAAGATTTTAAAAACTCCGATAAATCTCCTCTTTTTCTCTCTTTTCTTCTTCTTTTTTTAATCTAACCTTTATAACTTATAACTTTTACTTTCAATCATTAGAATTCATATATACACACATAATGTCAAATATTACAAAACTTCGGCCATTAAGAGGATTATTTTTAGGAGCTCCTGGTTCTGGTAAAGGTACTCAAACTTCAAGATTATTAAAAGATTTCCCAAATTTACCAGCATTATCATCTGGTGATATTTTAAGAAAAAATGTTGCTGAACAAACAGAAATTGGTAAACAAGTACAATCTATTATGGCAAATGGTGGATTGGTGTCTGACGATACAATGATTAAATTAATTAAAAATGAATTAAGTAATAACAATTGGTTAAATAATAATGCATCATGGCTATTAGATGGATTTCCAAGAAATGCTGGTCAAGCTTCACCATTAGATGATACTTTAAAACAATTTAATTCGGCATTAAATCTAGTTGTTGAATTGAAAGTACCAGAAGAAGTTATTTTAGATCGAATTGAAAATCGTTTTGTTCATTTACCATCTGGTAGAGTTTATAATTTAACTTTTAATCCACCTGAAGTTCCTGGTAAAGATGATGTTACTGGTGAACCATTGTCTAAAAGACCTGATGATAATGCTGAAGTTTTTAAGCAAAGATTAGATAAATATCATGAAGCTACAATGCCATTATTAGAATATTATGATAAACAAGGTATTTTAAGATCTGTTGAAGGGGAAACTTCAGATATTATTTATCCAAAATTGAAGAAATTGATTATTGATGAATTTTCTGTATAATTAGTATAGATCCTTATTATTTCAAATAAAACAACATTTAGCATTGAAATACTGTTTTTGTTTTTTGACTAGTAGTATTTTTTGTTTATATTGATATTCACCGAGTTCATACCGTTATACAAAAGATTGGATTTTCTTTCACGTCAAGTCCATGCGGCGACCGTTATCGGCAACATCATAAAAAAAGGGACCTGCTCATGATAAATTTATACCCCACTTGATTAACAGGCAAAAATGTTTTCAACCATAGACCTACCTATCTACAATTAAGTAAACTAGTATTGGTTAAAGTGTTTACAAGTAATATATTTGAATAAAATTTAAGTGTAAGGTAGCTATACCAGCTATTGGAATTATAAAAAATTAATCAATTAATGTAACAAGAGGTGCGGCTCGATAAGGTTTAAATCTTATTCCATATAAAGTTTGTTACTTCATACGAGTTCGTATATATGATTTGTTTCATCAAAGAAATACTAGTTGGCTAACAAATATTATTATTAAAACTGTAGAATGATTTATTATTTCAATGTAGAACGTTAAAACTTCTATGTAGAACGTTAAAACCTAAAATTCTGAGCAAATCCACGGAGAGGTGGAAGTTAAAGATTACTACTGTATACGTACTTTGACACCCAAATACTTTTCAAAATTTAATTAATATATATATGACACGCAGTCATGCGTATACACTGTATACGAATATATAATTACATTAAGGGATACTTCAATCAATCGATATATTATTATTCTCTGGTCTATATGATAATAGTTGAGATATCCTAAATATCCAGAATTATGAACTGGATTTGCCAAGTTATTTTAAATTTGGCTTTCTCTTATAGATCTAGTTGAAATAATACTTCAACTACTTAAGGCTCATCTATAAAACTATAGGCCTTCCTCATAAAATAAATTTAAAAAATAAATCTCCATTATCAAATCAATCAATCATAATCAATGTAATTGTAATCAGTTTAATAACAAGAGCGTGCCAGAACGTGAATATCAAAACGCGCGGGGTCAATTTTTGTCTTCTTTTTTTTTTTTTTTGCCACACTTAATTGATATTATTACATAATTATCCCAAGAAAAAAAAAATGTCAAAATTTTGCAAAACGACAAAAAAAATTCATCATCACCAAATATCTATACTAATCAACAACAATGAAATTCTATATTGATGAGTTGCCAGTACTGTTTCCCTACCCCAAGATATATCCAGAACAATATGAATATATGTGTGATATCAAAAAATCTATTGATGTCAATGGGAACTGTATTTTAGAAATGCCTTCAGGTACTGGTAAAACTGTTTCATTATTATCTGTTACAATTGCTTATCAAATGCATTATAAAGATAATAGACAAATTGTTTATTGCTCTCGTACAATGTCAGAAATTGATAAAGCGTTACATGAATTGAAAAACTTAATGAAATATAGAGCTCAAGAATTAGGTTATGTTGAAGATTTTAGAGGTTTAGGTTTAACATCAAGAAAAAATTTATGTTTACATCCAAGTGTTAGAAGAGAAAGAAATGGTGCAATTGTTGATGAAAAATGTAGATCAATGACAAATGGTGCAGCAAAAGCAAAAAGAGAGAATGGTGATGATACAGTATCATTATGTGATTTTCATGAGAATATGAATGAAATCGATCCTTCAAATTATATTCCCGAAGGGGTTTATACCTTTGAAGATTTATTAGAATATGGTAAACAGAATCAAACATGTCCATATTTTACAGTTAGAAGAATGTTATCCTTTTGTAATATTATTATTTATTCATATCATTATTTATTAGATCCAAAAATTGCAGAAAGAGTTTCAAGAGAATTGGGTAAAGATTGTATTATTATTTTTGATGAAGCGCATAATATTGATAATGTTTGTATTGAATCTTTAAGTATTGATATCACAGAAGATTCTTTGAAAAAAGCTAGTTCGGGTGCAGAGGCTTTGGCAAGAGCAGTTAATGATGTTAAAAAAAATGATTCTGAAAAATTACAAAATGAATATCAAAGATTAGTTGAAGGATTAAATGATAGAGCAGCTGCAAGAGAAGAAGAATTATTTATGGGTAATCCAGTTTTACCAGAAGATTTATTGCAAGAAGCAGTTCCTGGTAATATTAGACGAGCTGAACATTTTGTTGCATTTTTAAAAAGATTTATTGAATATTTAAAGACAAGAATGAAAGTTTTACATGTTATTTCAGAAACTCCACCATCATTTTTAAAACATTTACAAGAATTAACTTATATTGATAGGAAACCTTTAAGATTTTGTTCAGAAAGATTAACATCATTAGTTAGAACATTAGAATTAACTGATGTTGAAAATTATACCGCTTTAAAAGAAATTGTCACTTTTGCAACTTTAGTATCAACATATGAGAAAGGTTTTAGATTAATTTTAGAACCTTTTGAAACTGAACAAGCAACTGTTCCAAATCCTATTTTACATTTCACATGTTTAGATGCATCAATTGCAATTAAACCAGTATTTGAAAGATTTGGTACAGTTATTATTACTTCTGGTACCATTTCCCCATTAGATATGTATCCAAGAATGTTAAATTTTGATGTTGTTATTAAAAAAAGTTTTACAATGACATTAGCAAGAAGATCATTTTTACCAATGATTGTAACAAAAGGATCAGATCAAGTTGCAATTTCTTCAAGATTTGAAATTAGAAATGATCCATCAGTTGTTAGAAATTATGGTAATTTATTAATTGAATTTTCAAAATTAACACCAGATGGTATGGTTGTTTTTTTCCCATCTTATTTATATATGGAATCTATTATTTCACAATGGCAACAAATGGGGATTTTAGATGAAGTTTGGAAATATAAATTAATTTTAGTTGAAACTCCTGATAGTCAAGAAACTAGTTTAGCATTAGAAACTTATAGAACAGCATGTTCAAATGGTAGAGGAGCAGTTATGTTTTGTGTCGCTCGAGGTAAAGTTAGTGAAGGGATCGATTTTGATCATCATTTTGGTAGAACAGTTTTAATGATAGGTGTTCCATTCCAATATACAGAATCAAGAATTTTAAAAGCCAGATTAGAATTTTTAAGAGAAAATTATAATATTAAAGAAAATGATTTCTTATCTTTTGATGCAATGCGTCATGCGGCTCAATGTTTAGGTCGTGTTTTGAGAGGTAAAGAAGATTATGGTATTATGGTTTTAGCTGATAGAAGATTTGGTAGAAAACGAAATCAATTACCAAAATGGATTGATCAAGCTATTTTAGATTCTGATGTTAATTTATCAACTGATATGGCAGTTGCAAATGCTAAGAAATTTTTAAGAACTATGGCTCAACCAGTTGATCCAAGAGATTCTCAAGGTGTTAGTGTTTGGTCAATTAAAGATTTGGAAAATTATCAACGTGAGAAACAAGCTAATGGTAGTAGTGGTGGTATTGAAGAAATTGACGACGATGATGATGATGAAGATAAGATGGATGTTGATATAGATTCTGAGGATGAAAAAGAGTTGATGAAGTTGGGTTAGAAGTTTTATTATTTATTGTTTATTATATATATTTAAATGCATTAATACTTTTTTTTTTTTGTTGTCTAAGCTAGTTGTTGTTTGGTTTTGCCCTGGGTATATGCATTTTGGCAGGTTTGTATTTCAGCCTAACATCAGGTGTATGACATTATTTTGTTAAAAGTATATTAAATTTCATCTAAATAAGTTCTACTATAAACATCAGATGAATATATAAATTATAAGTTACCATAATATTGTCAAAATTTATATATTAAAGGTACGTGTAGAATTTAAATAAAGTATTGGATCCTGATGGATCTGCCCATTGGTGGGTACTTCAATAATTGGAGATGTGCGAAAAAAAAAAAAAAAAATCAAAACACTGTCTCAGGTACGCATCTTACGATTTGGTAGTCTATAGGCTTATAATTTCGTTTAAGCTTGTATAGGATCTCAGATCTCTTTGAAACACCAGCCACCTAAGCTTTTTTATTTACATCCGGATCAGAAAAAAAAATATTTCCTCTGTTTAAATTAAAATTTTAAAAGACGAAATATTATTTTCAAAATAAAAAACCACATGTTCACTTGAGACCTTTCTATCCAACTGTATTAATATAATATCAGGGACGCTTTAATTATTAACCCTTAGTTCAGAATGATTCAATATTATTAATTGTATTAATATTTGTTTATTAACAGTGGTCCATATACCAGTGGTAGTTTGAAAGCAAAATAAAAAAAACCCCTCAATCAAATAAAAAAATATCAACCTGTAACAGTTTAAAAACTTATATTCCATTGCCCTCATTATATTGATATCGATATATTTTCCTGCAGATTATCATGACGAAATGTAAGCTGAATAGTGCATGCATTACCGATTTTTGCTGCAATACAGTTACTACATAAGCTTAAATCAACACACTAAAAATGTAACTATATTACACTCAGTACTTGGAGTTGACTGAAGTGTAAGTACACAATTGTATCAAGATATTAACGGTGATTCATTTTTAAAGAAATACGTAAGGCTGTTGTCAATAAGCTTCTAGCCGTTTCTTTACTTTTTTTTTCCTTTTTTTGCTTCTCTAGTTACTTACTTAAGCGAGAATTATTAAAAAAAAATCATTTTTTTTTTTTACAGATTCTTTATTTTTCACTTCTTACATATCACTTTTTTTTATTTGACAAACATTAAATAATAAAAAAAACGACATGTGGGATTTTTATTCATTATTTGGTGGATACCCTGGATCACAAGGCTGGGGATGGGGAAGATGGGGTGGTAATCATGGTAGATATGGGTATGGATCACAACAACAACAACCACCTCCTCCTCCTCCACAACATTATGGTAATAGATGGGGAGGTAGATGGGGAGGATATTATAGTAGATATGGTAGATCATTTATGAATCCAATAATTCATTTAATAGTTATATTATTAATAGTTAGAGTATGTTGGTTTTGGTTAACAACATCGAGAGGTTTTCCATGGCATTATTGGGCAAGAGGAATTTTTACAGCAATGGTAATGGCAAAATTAGTTGTATGGATTTTAATTCCAATTGCACCATATGAAGTTTCAAATACTTTATATATGTATAGATATCATATTAATTGGATGTTATATGTTAGTGGTGGTATAACAATTTTTACATTAGTACATGCAGTTTCGATTATTTTTGCAGGATTATTTTGTGCATTATGTGGTAAAACTATTCAAGCAATAACATGTGGATTAATAGATTCAGCAGCATTTTTTTTAATTGTACAATTTTTATATGAATTTAGAAAGATTCCACATATGATGAGATTTGAAATGAATAAAAGTGTTTGGCCTGGTTTAGCAGCTGTATTTGTTGCAGGTAATGCATTTTATAGAACTCAAAAAAGTTTTTCAATGTTTGGTACTATTATTTTATTAATTAGTGGGATTTTAGCAACTGCATCATTTGTTTATTGGTTCGAAATGTTACAAGCAAGAGGTAGACATCATTTAAGTCACAATAATTATGGACGATATAATGAATATGATTATAATCAATATGAAGGTAGAGGTAGATCAAATTCAAGACATTCAAGAAGTAGAACAAGATACCCACAACCATCAATGCCACCTCCACAAGCATATGCAAGATATCAATCACCAATGAGAAGTGGATCAATGAGACCACCTTCAATGCCACCTGCAATGATGACTTCAAATACTAGTGGTAGAATGATGATGAATAACAATACAAGTAGACCACCACCTCAACCTTATTATTCAAGAAGTGGATGGGGAAATTGGGGTGGTAATTTATTTTCTGGTTATAGAAGACCATGGTTTGGAAGAGGTATGGGTGGCGGATTTGGACCTGAAAGACATATGATGCCTGCACCAAGAGTTCCAACTCCTCCTCCATTAGATTATTAATTTTATTTATTACTTCTATAATATGAAAAATAAAGAAATGTTTTTTTTTTTTAACGACGTGAAATGATTTTAAAATAATTGAAGAAATAATGAAAATAAAATAAATTAATGATTATAACTATGAAAATATCTATATAAATGAAAGTATCTATTGAAAAAAGAATATACATAAAAACAGAAAATGAATGAATGGTTTAGTTAGTAAGTAAATAATAAATTAATGAAAGAATATTATGATAATTATTCTGCAAATGCAACAGCATTTTTTAAATGTCTTGGTGGATTCATATCATTATCATCAGATGGTTCAAGAATTGTTGTTTCTGTTGTTGCTCTACCATTATGAACCATAATAGTATTAGTATTTGTAATTGTATTAATAGTTGACATTGATGATTGTTCACTTGGTCCTTTTCTACCAGTTTCACTACTTGATTTATTTCTTCCTTCAACACTTGAACTATTTCTTAAAGTTCTTGTACTCATTCTTGGTGTTGCAACAAATGATCTTTGAGGTCTTGGTGAACTAATATTTCGATTTTGTAAATGTTCAACAACTTGAGGTGATGGAACATTTCTTGGTGAATTTCTACCACTATTATTTGATACCCTACTGGTAGTAGAATTTAATCTTTGATGATGGCTAGTTGGACTTGTTGTTCTACCAACTGGTGTTGATGGTGGGTCGTTAACGAAATTTGTTTGAACTCTTTGTAATTGATTATCATCTTCATTAGAGTTAGCATTATTATTTGTATTGTTATTATTATTATTGTCTTGTAACTGTGCCTGATTAATCATCAAGTCTTCAACATGTCGTTCATCATTTTTCTTCAAAAATTTATATAATAACCACCATGAACCAGAAGAAATTCCTGCTAAACATGAGGCAGTATATAATAATGCAAAACCAACTTTCCCTGTTTCAACAATTAATTTATATTTATCCATAATACCAAAAATTATCTTCAAATAAATAATTGACATAACTGTTGATAAAATTGTTGCAACTGATAACATTAATGATGTAAACGTAGCTAAAATAGCAACATATAAAATTAAATGATTTTTTTTAATTGTTAAAATACTTGTAAACATTGTAATACCACAAAAAATTATTGAAATTATAAAGAAACACCATGCAACTTTACCCATTCTTAGCATAAAACCACCTTTATTAATAATAACATTTGGAACACTTACTCCATACCCAGCATTTAAATTTTGACTAATTAATGATTGAACATTATAATAAAACGGTGAGTAACTTGTACATTCTGTTGATGAGCAATAACCTGTAACACCAATAGTATAATAATTTGATAATCCTAAATCTTTTAATGTGTAGTTTGTATTTAAAGTTGATGATGATGTTGAGCTGATGGTTTCATTTAATGGCAAATTATCAAATCGAACTTTTACAAAGTAAATAGATTTTAAAACATTAGGTGGTGCATTACCAATCATTACAAATAATAAAAATATCAAACTTGTAAAACAACAAAATATTGAAATAAAAAAAATAGTAAATTTTGGATCATTCTTTAATTTTTTAAAAAAATTCCCAATTTTTCGAAAAAGTGATTCTATCCATTCTGTATTTTGAGGATAATAATAAGCAGCTGGATAATAAAACATTTTTTTTTTCCTTTATATTGTTATTACTTTTAAGAAAAAAAAAAAAAAGAGCTTTAAAATTAAGAATATAAAGGATTTATTCAAGGATTTATATATATTAGTCTCTAAGGAGGTTTTAGTTAATTGTAGTGATAGTTATATAGCACACTATATAATTTTTTAAAAAATAATATTATTTATCGCAATGAAAGGGTGAAAGAAAATAAAAAATCATTATAATAATTTTTTATTTAAATTTCGGAGTTAGTATAAAAATTAATTATATTCCCAGTTTAATATACTCAATTTGTAAGATTAACCAAGTTACCAAGTATTGTATAATACACGTATGCTACTAACATTAAAGGATTTATTTTAGTTCGGTTGATTATATTAAAGATGGCTGGTAAGTCTGAAAGTGCGATCGATAGGTAGATTAGCATTAATCCCTTATGTCGATCATAGGGTCACACATCTTTATTATACCTGGCAAGCGATTGGGTGGTTAATAGAAACAATGAATGAATGCTACAGGGAACTCCACCAATTGATTTATATATCCAAATATTAGTTTCCCTCAAAAATTTAGTACATAGAAAATTCTGCCAAAATTAAATACTCAGAAACATATATGAAGACCTAATTACATTACTGGCGTATATGATTTCACATTAGAATCTGATAAACGAGAGGTTGGGGTAATAATTAATTATAAATGTCTCAGATCTCCAATAGATCTTATGAGCCGCACGATCTCCATTTTTTTTTTAATAAAGGGTTTTATAAATTTATAATTCTTATGTACTGTTACAAATTTCTAAGCTTCAACTAGATCTGACAGCTAAGCTGATACCAAATTCTTACAGTGCAGTTAAATTGATCTCGTACTAAACACGCGACAAAGAAACATGTTGCTATAAACATGGCTGGTTTTTTTTTTTTTTTAGAAAATATACAGCAAATTATTACTTAAAAATTCATAATATTTTTAAAATATAGATAATAATAAAAAATATATATATATTATACAAAAAATAAATTTACACTATTCTTTCATTTCAATATCACCATCTTCATCTTGTTCATCATCACCACCTTCACCCATTAATGCAACAACTTTGAAATTTACTTGTCGATCAGCATCTAAATACGAATCACTAACACAATATAATGTTAAATTATATTCACCAGATGCTGGTAAAGTATATTGTAAATCGACAGTAAGATTAGCTTTTGTTGGATTAATTTTCTTCATACCATATAATTCTTTTTGATTTTCATCACCAACAACTAGCCACCCTAAAAATATTATGTTAGTAAATAATTCTCTTTTTCTTAAAATAAATAATAATAATTTATACTTACAAGATTCACTCTTTGGGAATGGATAAAATTGACATTTAACAGTTGGATCAAATTCTTCTTCTTCATCATCATCTTCATCGGATTCTCGGTTAATTGAAACTCTTAAAGTTGCCGGTTCTTCAGCAATAACCTCTTCATCAATTAATTCATAATTTAATTCAATAACTGGATATGAATTAACAAAATCTGCTACAGCAGCTAATCTTGGATCTTCTTCATCAATATCACTTTCAAAACCCAACATTTTTAATCTGAAATCATCATCTTCAATATTAATAAAATCTCCAATACTATTAATACCATTACTATTACATCGTTCCACTGCTAAATCATCAATATATGGAATTTGTTTTAATGTTGAATCTCGATCCCATAATGCTTGAATCATCATTTGACTTAATTCCATTGCTCTCAATGCATTTAAATTTCCTTGTGATGATAAAACTTCAACACAAGCATAAATTAAATTAGTAAATTTTGATAATAATATTGTCAAATCTGATGAAAAGTCTGGATTTAATTGCAATCTTGATAAATGTGCTTGAGCAAGAATGAATGCTTTATATCGATGTGATGTAGTATCAGGATCATTCATCTTTAATGGTGATCTATTATATAAAATTTTTAATAATTTTGATTCTTTAGTTCTAATTGGAATAGATTCAAATTCTGCTGCTGATGTTAAAATTTCTAAAATACCTTTTAATTTAACACCTCCATTTAATGATTGATTAAAAGTTTGCATTGTATTAAATAAAATATTATAATATGATGCAATTGTTGCAGTAGTTGTTGCTTCAATTTCAATCTTTTCATCATCTTCTTCATCTTCATCTTCATCCTCATCATCTTCATCAGCTAATTCAACCATATTTGATTCTGATAATTCATTTAATGTTTCTTCAACTAAATTTGATAAATGATCACTTATGGTATCATCACTAGTATCAATCATACCATAATAACTTGGATTAGTTTGAATTCTTGTATAATAATATGATAATGTAATCCAATCAACAACATCTTGTTTTCTATTAATAACATCACCATTATTAATATCTGGTAAAATACAATCAGCTAATGCACCATCTAATTGTGATTCAATTGGTAATGCTTCTTGAATAAATTTTTTATAATAATCTAATTTTGATTCATTTGTTAATAATAATACTTTACCTTTTAAAGTATTAGCTGCACAACCAATCATTTGTAAAATTTCATTAATTGGATAATCAATATATCGATGTTGTTCACCTTCATATAACTGAGTACCCATAATAACAACTGTATTTGCAATTGGTGAATTGAAGCAAACTTCTCTTGTTGCTAATAAAATTCTAATCATTTTTTTATTAAAATAATGTAAAACCAATTTTTCATCATTAGTATTCATATTATAATATAATATACCAATACCATTTTGTAATAAATTTTTCAATGATGAATCATTAATTTTATCCAAATGTGGTAATTCTCCAATACTAAAATTAGAATTTCTTTTTGATTGATTCCATAATATTAATTCATTTGCAGTTTCAACACATTGTTTTCTATCATTTACAAAAATTAATGAATTTTGAGAATTTTCAATTTCAAAATAAGTTGGTTTTGCCATTGCTAACATTAATGATGGATGATGTGGAATATCAAAAGATCTAATTTTAATATATTCCATTTCATTCATTCGTTCTTTTGGATCAAAATTGAATATAGTTTTTTTATTACAACCTAGCCATTTTCCAATATCTCTACCATTTGCTAATGATACACTTAACCCAACCATTCTACATTGATATCCAGATAATTGTAATGCCATATTTTTTTGTCTCAAAATAATAGTTTCATAAATATAACCATTCAATCCACCAATCATATGAATATCATCAAAAATAAATAATGAAACTTTTTGTACATTACTTCTTGTTGTCCATTTTCTATTCATATTATCCCATTGTGATGGTGTTGCTAGAATAATTTGATTAGTTCTTAAAATTTTTAAATCTTTTGCAGTTTCACCAGTTAATTGTCCAAAAGTTCTACCTTCAAATTTTTTACTCCAACTTTTATTTAATAAATCAATTTGTTTTTGATTTGGTGAAATATATAATGCTTTTTGATTTTGTTCATTATCATGTTGCCAAAATCTTAATAATGCTAATTCTGCACAAACAGTTTTACCATTACCAACAGAACATCCAATAAAAATATTTTCATCTGATTCATATAAAGTTGGAAATAATTGTGATTGAATCTGATTAAATCTTTCAAAATTAAAATAGTTTTGTAAATCACTTTCAACTAATTTTGGTTCCAAATCATATAATGGTGTATGATTTGGAAAAGGAGGTGGTATAACTAAAGTTTGAAATGGTAATGCAATTCTTGATTCTGAATGTAACCATCTATCAGAAATAATTGAAACAAAATAACTTGGAGGTTTTGGTTCATTTGAAATTGGTACTGTAAAATCAATAACATGTTCCTTTTGACAATAATAGCTTCTTAATAAAAATGTATCATAATATAATAATTTTTCACCATCAGAATCTTCAACAAGAACTGTAAAAGTTTCAATTTTACCATGAATTTTATCATTCCAAACAAAATCAGGAAAAATTTCTAATTCTACTCTTAATAAATTATTAGTAATTGGTTGAAAATGTGCTTGTAAAGATAGTTTTGGAAATTCTTTCAATAAATCATAGACTAATTTACCATATCTTTCAATTCTAATTGCTTGACCAACTTCTGATGGATCTTCTAAATCAAAATATCTTGACCATGCCATTTGACTTGATTCTGCTTTTTTAATAACCTCTTTTGGACATAAATCTCCAAATTGTCTTAATGGAGTATTTGATAACCACATCCTTTGTTCAACCATTTTACAAATATCTAAAGTTAATCTTGCTAAATTTGAATAATTTGATTTTAAACATAATTCAAATAATGCTCTTAATAATCTACCAGCAGATTGTGTAACATAAACCATATCAGCAATTAATGCAAATCCATCTAATTTCAATCTTGAAATATATGCTTGTAATAAAACATTAATTTTAGCTGCATTATCCTCAATATTTTCTGCGATTGGAATTGGTGCATTTTCAATTAATCTTTTTAATTCTTGTTTTTCTTCAATTCTAACACTAACATTTTTAAATTCTTCAGATTGTGAAAATATTCTAAAAATATCAATTGGTGAGTTTAATCTTGATAATTGTTTTTCATAAATATTTATACTATTATAAGAAATGTAAAAATGTGATGCAATTTGACCAGTTTTTGTACTTGAAATCAATTGTTTTTGAGTATCATATTTAATTAATCCATATTTTCTTAATGTCATTAATGCAGAATGAGCCATATCAGTTCTTTTTCTAATTAATAATTTATCATCTTCATAATCAGCACCAACTTTATATCTAATTGGATCTTTTAACATTCTAATATATAAATAAGTATAACCAAGCCAATCCACAGCTTCAGTTAAAGTATTAACAGTACCCAAAACAATTTCAGCATTTAATGAATCACATAATTTACTTGCCAATTGACTTTCAATATCCAATTGAGATGTCATTAATGACATGTAAAAATCCAAATCGTATTTATTAGTAATAATAATCCCTTCACCGAATTTATCAAATTGTGGTCTTCCAGCTCTACCTAACATTTGTAATGTATCTTGAGGTGATAATCTTTCCCATCCACCAATTTCTGGATTATAAACACTAGTACCTTTAATAATAACTGTATGAGCAGGTAAATTAACCCCCCATGCTAAAGTAGCAGTTGAAACTAACACTTGAATATGACCTGCTGCAAAAGATTCTTCAGCTAATAATCGATCTTCTCTACTTAACCCAGCATGATGAATAGCAAAACCATTTGGTAACAAATTTTTCAAATCATTATTATTAACTTGTTCACTTTCTTCTTTTAATTGAGCTCTTGCTTGAGTACTTGGTAAAAATTGATCAATCGTTCCTTCTTCTCTTGCTCTTTGATCTAAATATTTGGCAGTTTTTGCAGTTTCTTTTCTTGAATGTACAAAAATAATCATTTGTTGTGAACCTGCATATTCCATAACTTTATCATAACATGCACTATCCATTGCTTGTGCTCTTTTCATTGCACTTTTCTCTGTAATACCAATGAATTTTTGTAATAATGGACATGGTCTATATGAAGAATCAAAAAAATATAATCCTTTTTTCTCATCAACTCTTAAAAAATTACTAACATCTTTATAATTTGGTAATGTTGCTGATAACCCAACTAATCTTGTTAATTCACCAGTTGCTTCTGTTTTTCTTAATGCTCTAGATACAATACTTTCCAAAACAGGACCTCTTGAATCATGTAGTAAATGAATTTCATCAATAATAACCAATCGAACTAAATTAGTATAACTACTATCGGTTGCTTTTCTTGTGATAACATCCCATTTTTCTGGTGTAGTAACAATCATTTGAGTCTCAGCAATTTGTTGTTTTGTCATACTTCTATCACCAGTTAATTCTTCAACTTTAATATCAAATGTTGCTAATCTTTCACTAAATGCACGAACTTGTTCTTGAACCAGTGCTTTTAATGGTGCAATATAAACAATTTTAAAATTATCCAAATCTATTGATCCATTTTCTAATCTATATTGTTCAATTGTTCTTAAAATTGTTAATAATGCAACATTAGTTTTACCAGCCCCAGTTGGTGCACAAATTAACATATTTTCATCAGTTTTAAATGCAGTTGGATAAACAATTGATTGAATTTTATTTAATTCTTGAAATGGGAAACAATTATGAGTCCATTCAGGCATTGATTGAATCTTGACTTTTTTAATATCATCACTATGAACTTCTGGTGGAGGTATTTTATATTGTTCATAGCTTCTTGTAACACTTCTCTCAGTATCTTTAGGTAAATTAACATAACCACCTAACACTTGTTTTTCAACAATCATTGTACTTAAATCTATAATTTTCGGTGTTGATTTTTCTTTTGGTTGTTGTTTTAGTTCTTCATGTTCTTCATCAATTTCCATTTTCTCTATTTTTGGTTCAATTTGATCTTCATTTTTTATTTCTTTTAAAATATGATCAAGACCATTTTCAATCATTTGATCCTCTACTTGCTGTTTATCATCTGCTTTATTATATCTAGTTGTCCATATAATTTTGATTCTATTAGATACTAATGTTTTGACAAGATCAAAATGTTCATTATCAAGAAGAGAAAAAATTTCTTTCTCTGCAGTACCATCATCCAAATCATTTGATAAAATTTCCAAAATTTTTTCAGTTAATGCTAATATATTATCACTCTGTTCAACATATTTTTTTAAAGTATTCTGTAACCAAAATGGACGATTAATTTCTGATGCATGAATATTATAATCTTGTTTAGTTGAAGTAGATAAGATATCTGCCTCTTGTTCGGGTAATGGCTCTGCACCAAAACCTTCATCATCATCATCATCATCAAATTCTTCTTCCTCTTTGTCATCATCATTATCTTCTTCTTCTTCTTCTTCTTCTTCTTCCTCTTCATCATCTTCTTCATCAAAATCTACTGCAACACCTTCAGAATTGTTTTCAAGTTTTTGATCATAATCAGTTAATTTTTTTGATAAATTCATTACATCAGTAAAATCTTCATTATTAATAGTAACATTTAAATAATCAATAACTTTAGAAATTTTTTCCTTATCAGTAATATCTAATTTAACAATTCTAATAATTTCATCAACTGCATCTCTTAATTCATCATGATTGACTTCTGATAATATTTTTTGAGCCCATGCCATTATTAATTCAAATACTTCAGTAGTTTCTTCTGTAGTTGGATAATAATTGTAACTTTGATTATCTAATAATGCTGATCTATTAAAATTACCGTTTGTCCTTCTCTTTTTTGATGTTTTTATTGATGTATCTTCTGTTGAATGTTTTGATGATGTTGCTTGAGCCCTTGAACCCATTGAATCTTTTGAAATTTTACCAATTAAAGATTCAGGATCACCAGTTGGTTCATTTTTGCGGCGTCTATAAGACTCAATGACTTTATTAGACATTTCATCACTATAATTATTTGTTAGCACCTTTCTTTAATCTAAATAAAAATATAACTTACTACTTGTACTGTGAATTATCCGCCATTGTGAATTTCTATAATAAATAAATATAAATAAATAAATCCCCCTTCTTGATCTCTATATATCAAAAATTTTGATATGTATTTTTTGTCTATTGATAAAAAAAGTTGATAAAATTTCGCGCGTTATTAAAACTTGAGAAAAAACCTGGTGTTGGGATCAATAACTTTAAACACCAAAAAAAAAAAAATTTCACCATGCATAAATAACTTTTAATGCACTAAATTATTATATACAAGTGCGGCTCACATCATCGATCAAAATTAGACTATATACATGGTAGTACGAGTTTACGATTATCATGATACATGCACATCGAACATGATTCTATAGTTTTGGCAAATATAAACTACAGTTTCAATATGAAGAGAATAGTAAAAATAGTGAATAGTTAAGTAAAAAACTTCATTATTACATACATAAAAAAATATGTTACAGAAAGATAATAATAGGATAGAAAATAGTATGCGAAAAATGTTATTTTTTTTTTGAATTTTTGAATTTTTTTTTCTTTTAATACATTAAATTAAAATTTTTTTGAGTTTAAATAACTTATTTGGTGAAAGTCCAGTTTTCTTCTGGGATTCTACCTCGTAAAACTGGAATTTCAGTACCTGGAACATAAACATCTTCAAATAAGATTTGTGGTTTAGCTTCAGGTGGAGCAGAAGCTTCAGCTTCAGCAACTTGAGAATCAACATAAGATCGTGCTTCTTTGTCAACAGCTTTTAATTCTTTTTCAGTTGCAATATCTAATTCAATTAATCGATTCTTTAAACCAGTAATTGGATCATTAGCAGATCTCATTTGTTGAATTTCTTCTCGAGATCGATAAGTGGTACCTGGATCGGACATTGAGTGACCACCATATCTATAAGTTTCAAATTCCAAAACTAATGGACCTTTATCAGCAGCAGTCCATTCTTTAGCGAATTTAGATGCTTGATAAACTGCAACAACATCCATACCATTAACTTTTAAACCTGGAATATATTGACCTCGTTTGTAATATTCAGTCATTGCAGATGATCGGCTAGCAGAAGTACCCATACCATACTTGTTGTTTTCACAAGCGAAAACACATGGCATATTCCATAATTTAGCCATGTTAAATGATTCAAAAATTTGACCTTGATTGGATGCACCATCACCATATAAAGCAAAAGTAGCATTCTTTTCACCTTTATATTTGTGAGCAAATGCAAGACCAGCACCAACTGGAACTTGAGCACCAACAATACCATTACCACCATAAAAGTTTTTGGCGAACATATGCATAGAACCACCTTTACCATAAGAAACACCACATCGTTTACCTAATAATTCACCAATAACACCTTTAACACTTGCACCTCTCATATAAGCGAAACCGTGACATCTATAAGCAGTAATAACGGTATCTTCTGGAGTAATTGCATGTTCAATACCAACAGCAACAGCTTCTTGACCAGTTGATAAATGGCAGAAACCTCTAATCTTTTTAGCCTTGTATAAAGCATCTGATGCCATTTCTAATCGTCGAACAATGGTCATATCTTTGTACATTTGTAATAATTCTTCCTTTTTTAATGGAACTTCACTTGGTGGAGCATCCAAGTTGTAAGTTTTAAATGTATCTTCATTCAAGCTAATATTGACAGTTTCTGAAGACATAGCTCTTGATGAAATAGTCTTCAAACCAGCCAAAGCTTGCTGCCGTGGGATTGAGGTTCGGGCGATAGCAGCCAACATTTTTGTTATAATTTAAAAGGTTTTTTTTTTTGATTAATTAGAAGTTTAAAAAAAAAAAGTGTCGTCAAGAAAAGAGAAAAAAAATCAGAAAAAAAAAAAAAAAAAAAGTCTATAGTGCAATTTTTTTTTTTTTTTCAATTGTTCACGCGGTAATAAATGGGAAAGGTAAACTACAGTAGTGTTTTGAAAAATTGGAGTATTTAAAATGTTGGGAAACAACGAACAAAAAAAAAAAATTAAGCCTGCTGAGGCTTGAAAATTTTTTGGGAAGCTACGTACTACATGTACTGTTAAAGTGTAAGCTGACTTGACCTGACCTGTGTAGGAAAATCTTCTAGCTCAAGCAGTGGTAAAGGTAATTTTAACTTGGTTGCTTACCTGGTATGGAGCGCTGTCCGATGTTTCTATTTTTTTTGTTTTTGAAATTTTTCACCGTTCTTTTTTTATTTCTAGCTTTACTAAGACGCTTGGAAAAATTAAAAAAAAAAATCAAGCAGAGCCGGAATTTTCCGGTTTCTGTGAATTCTAAGCTGGCAAGAAGGCTTAAAAGGTTGTAACGGTCAACGCCGATTTGGAAAAATAAAGCTATATTGTGGCAGGGGAACTTGTTTTCATTTTGACACAGTTTTTTTTTTTTTTCTTCCACTCTAATTACAAAACAATTTAATGATTCTATCTGATACTAGTCTACTGTAGTTGCATCAGGTAATTTATATCAATTATTGATTTCCAATTAATTAGAGGGGTTCTCTAATGCTTGGCCTACTACATGTAATTCAATTGGACACTTAGAAAATATAGTCAACTTTTGCAAATACAAGTAGTAATACTTTACGACTACCGGTAAACAAATTATTTTTGTAATATTAATGATCAATGAATTTACAATGGATCGCTAATATCTTCATTATAAAATACCACTGATATTTTGGTGTATGAATGGCATCTTTAATTGCTGTAGGAAAAAAGTCCATAACATGGCGAGTTGATTCCTCACATATTGTAGTAATGAGATCTCATCGGAAAGCGGAGATTTTTAAAGTGATGATTGTCTATGGTGATGAGCTTTCATATAGGAAAAAAATTAGCATACGTAATGCTCAATTTAAGCTATCGATACCAGCTATACTGATATAGGTATAGACTCTAGAGTGCTGAAATCTAGAGCTTCTTATGGTATCCATGTTCCGGGTATATATCTACACAGCATAAAAAGATCTGAGCCGCATCTTGAAATTGAGAAAAAGTTCCGTAACTACACTAGTTACTGGCCAGGTACTATGTACTATAGTTAGCTACCAGGCATTATAAATATACCATGATACAGTACCTGGTATATCATGATATATAAGAATATTTCTGTAGCTACAGATTGATTATAAAATTATAAGTACCTGGTATTCTACGCGTGTGAATACCTGGTATATATATATACTGTATACCAGTATGTGATATTGCAATTGCACAGAGTACAATTTGTACAGTGCTTTAGCTTAAAAAAAAATTTCAATACATCGCATAAAATATTTCAAAGAATAAAACAAAAGTGGGGGGCTTTTTTTTTTAATACTATGGTAGACTACAGAAGTTGCCTCTACTACTGCACGATACTCTTCTGGGTGTTCCTAATTATATGGGGTAAAAATCTTATAAACAAAAAAAAAAAAAATTAATAAATTAAATAAGAACAAACTATATCATTTCAACCTTTTTCTTTTTCTTCTCTATAATTCAGAAATAGTATTATTAACCAATTCTTGTAATTTTTCAGCATCTTCATAAACTAAACTACCTTGTTGATTATAAGTCATAGCATTATTAAACATTGTACCAAAATCTTCTTTCAATTCATTTAAATTAGTATAAGATTTCTTTTTAATTTTCTTTTCAATTGTATCAATTGCAATTGGTTTACTAATAACCTGATAATAATCTGGATAGGATCTTTTTGATGGTAATTGTAAAAATAAATCAATTCTTGTTCTACCATCTTCATCAACTGCATTTTTCACAGCTTCAATAACTTTTTTAGCTTTATCATTTGGATTCTCTTCTTCTTTTTGTTGTTCAACCAATGTTTCTTCATTAACTTTAGTAGTACTGCTTTTTCTTGATTTTCTTTTTGCAGCTGGTGGTTGAATTTCATCTGGTCCTTCTGATGCTCTTGCTGAACGGCCTCGTTTTCTTTTTGGTGTTGGTTTGGAAGAATCTGGTTCTGGTAATGATTCTTCTTTAACTTCTTCTTCAACTGGTTTAGATTCAGCAATAGTAGTATCATTCATTTCAACATCTTCACTAGCTTCTTCACCATTTTCTGCTAATCTTGCTGCTCTTTTAGCTGCTCGTTCCTTCTTTCTTTCAATCGCAGCTTCAATTGTATCATTATCATCATCAACAGCATCTAACCATTGTTCTTCAGTTAATCCATCATCATACATAATTAATTTTCGATCTCTAGCACCTCTTCCTAAAGTTTCATCTTTAGCCTTTGGTTCCATATATTCTTGAATATCTTCAGTATGATCATATGGTAATTCATCATTTTGAAATAATCGATCTTTTGGTTTACCTCTGCCATATCCACATGTTCTATTTCTTTCTTCATCAATTTGTTTAAATACTACTAATTCATCATCATTTCTTGCCAATATATCATTCAATTCATCTTCATCCATTTCATCATCTTCTTCTTGAGCATTCTTTTTAGCTTCTTCAGCATCTAATAAACTTCGTAAAAATGCTTCTTGTTCTTCATTTGTTGATTTATTATCAAATTTACCTGCTTGAATAACTTTACCATCAATTTCTAATTTAGAATGTGCTCTTTCTAAAATATTTTCTTCAACAGTATTTTCAGTAATTAATCTTAAAATTCGAACTTCTTTAGTTTGACCAATTCGATGTGCACGATCTTGAGCTTGTAAATCTTGATGAGGATTCCAATCAGTATCATAAATAATAACAGTATCAGCAGTTTGTAAATTTAACCCCAAACCACCTGCTCTAGTTGATAATAAAAATGCAAAATATGGACTATCTGGAGCATTAAAAACTTTCAACATTTCAGATCTTTCATCAGCTTTTGTACCACCATCTAATCTTAAATATTGCAAACCTCTAAATCTTAAAAAATCTTCCATAATATCCATAATTTGAGTCATTTGGAAAAACATTAATACTCTATGACCAGTTGCTTTAAATTTTGGTAAAATTCGATCTAATAATTCAAATTTACCTGCAACTCTCCATAAATCATCATTATTAACTTTTGTTGGATTAATCATTGATTCAACTTCTTCAAATACAAATGGATGATTACAAATTTTTCTTAATTGCATAATTTTATTATTTAAACCTTTAATTGATGATGTTTTACCAGCACTACCAGTTTCTTTTTTACCAATATATAATGCATTATATCTAACCATTTGTTCATATAATTTTTGTTGTAATGCAGACATTTTACATTTCAAAACTTTTTCAATCTTATCAGGTAAATCTTTTTCAACATCTTTCTTTAATCTTCTTAATAAAAATGGTCGTAAAACTTTATGTAATCTTCTAATAACCAATAAAGTTTCTTCTTCTGTTAATTCAATTTTATCTTGACCACCAGTATTTGCAAAAGGTGTATTAAACCATTCATCAAAAGATTTTTGTGAATTGAAAACTTTTGGTAAAACAAAATTTAATAATGCCCATAATTCTGGTAAATTATTTTGTAATGGAGTACCAGTTAAAATTAATCTATATCTTGAATAGTAATATGTTGATAATGTAAAAGATAATTTAGATTGAGCATTTTTCATTCGATGACCTTCATCAATAATCATATGAGTCCATTTAATTTTACTTAATAAAGCACGATCTTTAATAATATATTCATATGTTGTTAATAAAACTTGAAAATCTCCCGATCTAATGACTGCTTGTTGAGCTTTTCTTGCAGTTGGTGGACCTTTATAAACCACTCTTTTAACACTTGGTGCCCATTTTTCAAATTCTAAATTCCAATTTGTCATTGTTGATAATGGTACAATAACTAAATAAGGACCTGGTTGTTTTTTCATTTCAATTAAATAGGTAATTAACGAAATAGATTGAATAGTTTTACCAAGACCCATTTCATCAGCTAAAATACCATTTAATTTATTATTATATAATGAAACCATCCATTCTAAACCTTTTAATTGATATTCCTTTAAGGTACCACCAACTAAAATACTTGGTTGTTTAGTAATTTCTTCCTTAATTTTATGGGCTTCATTATAATAATCAACATTTTCATTATTTGTTTCAATTTCCATACCACCTTCTTTTTGTTGAACTTTAACTGCAGCAGTCATTGATCTTAAGAAAGAATTGGTTTGTGATAATAAATGTGTAATTCTTGTATCTTTTGTTTGATCTAATAATTTAATATATGCTTCTTCATCATTAGCTCTCAATGCTTGTAACCGTTGTTTAGCAGTCCTTTCAGATCGTTTAGATTCATCTTTTTGAGTTTCTTTATGATAACTTGCAACAAATTTACCCATCAAATTATGTTTTTTATTATGAGCTTCTCGTTGACTTTTCACTAATCTTTGTTGTTCAATAAACTTTTCGAATTTTCTTAATTTTTTCTTCTTTTCTAATTCTTCACGTTGTTCACGTTGTTTTCTTTCCAAATCTTCTGTTAATCTTAATTCTTGAGCTGATTGAATTTTTTGTAATCGATAATTGGTTCTATTTTTTATTTTTTGTAATTCTGGAGTATCTGCAATTTGATTTATAAATTGTTGTCTTAAATGTTTTTGATGTGTTAATAATCTTAAACTTTTTAATTCTGTTAATCCTTTAATTTTTAAATCATCAACTCCACTATTTAATTCATCATTTGGTTTTGTTGTTAATTCCAAGTCACCATGATTAAATGTACCTAAATTACCTGGTAAACTTTCTAATTCAGCTAATCTATATGTAATTCGATTTCTGATAATTTGTTCAGCTACTCCACCAACACTTGAGTTATATTCATTGTGATTATTGATTTGAATATTAGCATACTTTTCACGATCTTCAAAATTTAAATTTGATAAATCATATGGTTCATCTTCTTCATGATAACCATTTGCTGAACCATTTGATTGTTTTTTCAGATTATCTTTTAAAATAAGTTGTAAATCATTTGGGATATCAACATTTCTTGATAATAATTGAAATGATTGAATTTGTGCTCTTAAAACATCATGATCAATTTCTGGTTGTTCAATTTTCGAACGCGCTGATTGTAATTTTGTTAAGTTTGATTCATATTCTTTTTGTAATGTTGTAATATGTGATAATGTTTTGTTAGTATCTTTTAATTCTGTATGAGCTTCTGGAACATTATTATTCTTTAGCGCGTTCCATCTCTGTTAATAATTGTTAGTAAATGATTTTCTCTTTAAAAAATTATACATACCATTAATAATAATCTAAACTGATCTAAAGAATCAGGGACTGGTATATTACCATCATATTTGTCCATTTTTGAATTATATTCGAATGTAATCAATTATAAAATGTATCGACACGTAAAAAAAAAAAAAAAAAAAGAATTAGGTAAGATTTTTTTTGTTCAAAAAAATCGTTAATTAAATAAGAAATCACCAGGTTATGATTCTAGCGACTATCTTGAAATTTCAATGGTTGTTTTTTGGTGGTTGATTAATTTTTCGGTAATTCGGAGGCTACGCTCTCGTGAATTTTCAATAAAGCGTGGTGATTAAAGATGGAAAATTAGTTTTTTTTTTAAAAAAAAATGTCGTCGCTTTGTTTTTGTGGAAAAAAAAAAAAAAATTAAATTTTGTGAATTTTTTTTTTTTTTCTAATGATCGGAACGGAGGCGGTTTAAGCTTTAGTTAAATGTTTCTTTCATGTTGGGAGTTTATTTCCAATAATAATAAACGAAACCCCTTTGCGCACGCTGAACTAGGAATCTGGTATTGTAGATGTCTTTTGTATTAAGAATTTTATGTTATAATAATAAGCGTTGGTTAAGTAGTCAATGCTATAATAGATTAAAAATGCCTAGAAGAGAAGATTCACCAGATGTAAAGTTAAGTAAAGGGATGTCGTATTTATTACGACATGGTGCTGTGAAAGAAAAATTGAATATTAGCCCAGATGGTTATATAAAAGTTGGTGAATTATTATCACATCGGAGATGTAATGGAGCGACTTTAGATGACATTAAAAGGATTGTTGATAATAATGATAAAAAGCGATTTGCATTAAAAGAAGATGATGGAACTTGGTATATTCGAGCTAATCAAGGTCATTCTTTACAAGTTGAAATACCTTTTAAACAATTAAAAACTATTAATGATTTTCCTGATGTAATTATTCATGGTACCTATAATGAACCATGGCAAACTATCAAAACTAATGGATTAAAAACAATGAAAAGAAGTCATATTCATTTGAGTAAAGGTAAATTTGGAGAAGAAGGAGTTATAAGTGGTATGAGAAAGAGTGCAAATGTCTATATCTATATTGATATACAAAAAGCATTAGATCAAGGAATTATTTTCGAAGAAAGTGAAAATGGAGTCATATTAACAAAAGGTGATAATGGAGTTTTAAAACCAGACTTATTTTTAAAAGTTGAAAATAAAAAAGGTGAATCATTATTATGAGAATAGTTAATAGAATTTATTAGTTAAATATTATTAAATGCATGTTAACAATTGATCAATCGATATATAAATCTAGCTAGCTAAACTCAAGCCGCACGAGTGGGATATTGTATGCTTGACAATTAAACCTAAGCTTAAACTAAACTGTGGACGTGAATTTTTTTGTAATTTTTAAATTTTCAACACCACCACATAAAACGTAAATCCACAAAAAAAAAAAAAAGAGTGAACAAAATGGCAGTAGAAATAGTAGATGAAACAATTCTTAAAACAGCAGAAATTGTTGAACAATTAGAAAAAGCATTATTTGGTAAATTAGAAAATGAAGGTAATTCTCGCGATGTTTTATCAAGTGTTGTTGAATTAAGAATGTGGAATAGGTTCGCTCAAGATGCTGTTAAATCAGTTAAAGAAGCAACTTCATCAAGTACACAACAGGTTGACAATTGTAAATTAGAAATTCAAAATATTACATATGAACATAAACATCTAAAAAGTGAAATCGAACAATGTAAAGAATATGAATCAAGGCATGAACAATTAGATATGATAAGTAAAGAAGAATATTTATTACAACACCCAGAAGATTCCGAGTTATCAGAGCATGAATTAACAGTTAAAAGAATCAAAGACGAAGAAAGTAAAAGATTAGAATTATTTTTAGAAAAACAAAAAGTAACAAAAGAAAGAGATGAATTATATGCACAAGTTAAATCATTAAAAGATGATATGGAAAATTATGAATTATTGGCACAACATATTGATAAAATTATCGATTCAACTGAGTCTTTAGGTAAATTTTTTGACAAGCATAAGCCAGCATCTCCTAAACTAGAATTTGAAGAACCAAAAGAAAATGATCAAGAAATGAAAGATTATGATGAGATAAAATCTGATCCAAGTGAGTTAAAAAATTCACAAGCACCTTCAACAGTACAGTCACAAGCTAATACACCTGCTACTGTTGGTGAACCTACACCAACTCCTGCACCTGTTGAAGAAGAAGAAGATCAAGAGATGCAAGAATAGTTTTCATAGTATTTAGTCTAATTTATTTATTTATATTTCGAATGTCCGATCCTGTTTCTAAGAATTTCCAAGTCTCAGCCGCGTGATAAAAAGTTACAACTACAGTACTGTACTAAACTTAGTTATTTATAAGTTGTATTTTTTCCTCTCCTCCACAAAAAAAAAAAACTTTATCTCTTGACATTCACACCAGGGTATTGGAATGATATGGACACATAAAACTTCTGGAGGTTCACAAAATCCTCCATCACATTTACTTGGAAGTCCTGAAAGCCCAGGAATTCAAGAACCACCAAAGAAAAAATCTTTATTTAGTTTTGGGTCAAAAAAAAAATCTCAAAACCCTCCAAATACTTTATTAGGATCACCAAATGCTCATAATTCACAATCTACAAGTACTTCAAGAAATTTGGATGATGGTTCTAATTATAATCCAGAGCATCCTCCTTCCTACAATGAAATTGTATCTGATTTAGAAGGGCCTAACCAACATAGACAGGATAGCATTGAAAAGGCACCTCTAGATTCTAATGTTAGCCAAAGTTAAATTATAAGCAGATTAATCAATCAAAGTTTTTATTAATTTATGATTGTTTATATACCTGAGTTGTAGTTTCATGATACATGTAGCTGGAGTGAAGGGATTGATTATTTGTTGGTGCTCTGATTTTTAGAGCACATAGTACATGTAAATGAAGTGCCCATGGCTGCAATGCATTGATTTTCTTTTGGTTTACTTTGATACACTGAGATCTTATCGATGTGGCCCACTATAGTGCGAATTTTATCAAATCAATAATTGATCATCCTTTATTATATATAACAATTAATGGACACTATTTTAAATTGTCAAAATTACACTTAGTCTAAGTCTAAAGTTTGAAGTAAATTGATAAATATATATAATTACACTACACACCTACTACAACTACTGTAGGCTCTAAAATCTTACCTTAATGCTAGGGTCCAGGTTAAAGTATCTTAAGTATTCAATGTACCTGGTAATTACGTAGCTTGTCTCGCTTGTGAAGCATACAACTAACTTGTAATCACAGTTACAGCCTTGCGAAAAAATTGGCCCACACATCTGAGGCCTGTACTTGTACAATTTATTTGCAACACGCCCCTTTTTAGACTTAAAACAAGCTTAGCCCCTAGAGCACTGAAATTATATATTATTTGACACGCTAGCTAAAGGCCTGAAAAATATTATATTGAGGCGCATAAATGCTTTTTTAATTATTTGAGGAGGAAAATAATATTTATAAAAAAAAAAAGTTCATATAAAACACAAAATCAATCCTTTCAAAAAAAAAAAAAAATCTTTTTTATACATTACACAAACAATATAACCAAACAAAATGGGATTAGCATCAAAATTACAAGAATCACAACAACAACAAGGTGAATATGGCGGTAGCCAATATGGTAACCAACAACAATCACAAGGTCAATATGGTAACCAACAATTCGGTGGTGGTCAACAAAATAATGAATATTCTCAAGGTAATCAATATCAACCACCATCAAACCAACAAAACTGCAATAACAATAATAATAACAATTATGACAACAATAATCAAAGTCATGGTGGTATGAATGCAGCTGCTGCTGCTGGAGCTGCCGGAGCTGCTGGGTATGCTGCTAATAATTACATGAACAATAATAATAATAACAATAACAATGGTCCACCACCTCAGCAACAACATGGTAATTACAATCAAGGTGGCCAACAACATGGTAATTACGGCAATCAAGGAGGGTTCAATCAAAATCAACAATCTGGAAGTTATGATGATGATGAAGGTCAACAATTCCACGGACAAAATCAAAATAGTCGAATGAATGACAATCATGGCAACAATAACAATCAGCAATACAATCAAGGTGGAAACAACTATAACAATAACCAAGGTGGAAACAATTATAATAATAACCAAGGTGGAAACAATTACAATAATAACCAAGGTGGTCAAGGTAATAATTATAATCAAGGTGGTTCAGGTTATAATAATGGTAGTAATCAAGGTGGTCCATCATATAATAATCAAGGTGCTCCACCACCAGGGTACAATCAAAGTCAACAACAACACCAACCATCAAATAATAGCTCAGATGATTATTATCAACAAAATCAAGAAGAAAAAAAATCAAGTGGTGGGTTCTTGAAATTAAGTCAAAGTCAAAAAGAACAATTAAAAAAATTGATCGATTTTTTCCGATCTAAAAAACAAGAAGCTGGTTTAGCTGCTGCTGGAATGGCTGCTTATAGTCAATTCTCAAAATTCACTGGAGGTGGTAGTAGTAGTGGTGGTTCATCTGGTGGTTTAGGTAATATTTTATCAAGTTTGAGTAGCAGTGGTGGTAGTAAGAATTCTTCAAGTGGGTTAAGCAGTTTATTAGGTCAATTCACTGGTAATCATGGTAAAGAAAGTAGTAGTAGTTCTTCAAGTTTTGGTAGTATCTTAAGTGTTATTAAAAACCGATCTGGTGATGATGGTAATGGAAATTCTCAAGGTAAAAAATGGTATGATATGTTGGATAAAGATACTATTAGTTTCTTAGGTTTACATCACGATCCAAAAGAAAGAGAAAGAGAAATGAAAGATTTAGGTTTACATTAATATGATTTAGATAGCCGAGAAGTACTAGGTACTATAATAGTTATTTAGATATGCGATTAGATCTATTATATAATCTTTAATGATATTAAATAACATGAAATCGAGACAGTAGCCTCGCCAGCCATGTAAATTATTTTTTTTTTCTCTTTTTTTTTTTAAAATGGTACCCATCAATCTGGTACAATGTCTCTGACATACTCTATTATTATAATACTTTGGATCAAGCTTGAGAATAAATAAGCTTTTTTCTCAATGAATACCGGTAGCCAGAAACTATATAAATACCCACTATCCTCCTTTTACATCGTTCTTTTACTCGTAATACCATTTAAAAAGCAATACACCAGCATTATATTAAAAACATTATAAATGTTACAAAGAAATCCTCAACGAAAAACATCGTTACCTGCATTTTCACAAGTCCATTCATTACAAAGTACGACAAATAAAAGACTATATCAAAGGGCAGTTAGTGGTTCACAATTAGAGTTGAATCATAATAATAAATATTCATTACCACAGTATCCCTCACCAACATACCAAAACTATAACATGACAATGAGAAATGAAAAGATGTCACTAATAGCTAATTGCAGACCAAGATGGAGGTATTAACTTTGGAACTTTTCAATTAGTGATTATTACGTGTATTTTTTTTGGATTATTTATTCTGAAAGTCAGCAATTTTTGAATTATATAACAACAATTGTTTTTATTCTTGAATCAGTTATCCTGATCAATTAATATTGTAACAGTTTTCCGATCGAATCGTAATTGCTCAATATCTTGGAGATTTTTTTTTTTTTTTTTTTTTTTTGATCTATACAAAGTCCCTTTAATATTTATAATCATAATAAATTTACTACTATGAATGATCGCAAGGCAAAGTCTTGGTATGTATATGAAATTCGAGAGAAAGTAATTAATACATGTCCGATATCATACACTATGAACTTTGCTTGAAATCATATATACATAGTACCGATATGTTGCAACTGCAATCATTATATATCGACACAATGATATAGATATACGGATGTTAACTAGTTCCGAGGTTTTTAGAACCCCACAAATCACTTGCACTGGTTTATAAATTTAAATCAATTTACTATTGTCAGTATAGATATACAGATTAAATAGAGATGGCGGGAAATGATAACGCCATCATCAAAAAAAAATCATATAATAAGTGGGTTAGTGGCTTATAATCATATAAAAAGTTAAAAATCGCGTCCCACTATTCTGGGGAATAATATACATGATACTGGTACAAGCCGCACTCCTTGCGCCTCATGCTTCAGCATCATGATCCGATTAACTTTTAACGGTCTAAGCCCTTTAAGCCACATCATCTTAGACATGGTATTACAAAGAGCATCACCAGATGTCATTACTCACCTCACTGACAATGGCAATGTCAAAACGATTCACATATTCAATAACTCTAATTTTAGAAAGAAAAAATTAGTACTACAAATCAATATATAAAAGACTTAAAATCTGCTGAAAATATTACCAGTTCACCATCAACAAATAAAAGACAACTACAAACTAACACAATCAAATATCATTAATATGGGTTTATTTTCATCATCAAACAATAATATCAATAATAATCAAACTAGTGGACATTACAACTCAAGTAATAATCCAGCAGATAAATATTTTCAACCAAAATTTCAAGAAAAATTTGATACTTATCAACCACCAATAAATCAAGATCAAATTTATCCCCATAATTTTAAACCAAATTCTTATGATCCAAATTATAAAAAGAAACAAGAAAAAATCAAATTATCTAAATCTCAAAAGAAAGAAATTAAAGAATTATTAAAAGCAAGTAATTCTAAACGAAAACAAAAAAAGTTAACTCCTGCTAAATTGGCTACTTTATCTTATTTATCAAGTATCAGAACTGACTAAAGGAAAATCTGTTGACACATTCTCTTTCTTTAGTATTATTTATTTATTTATTTTCATGATATAGACTATTTATAGAAATTTTTGTTTTTAATATATTGTATAGCATACACTACCATTTTTCTACTTATAAGCACAGTTAAAAAAAAGTAGGAATAACGCCCGCTTGAAAAATAGTGCCCAATCCTTACTGGGCGTGGGCTGTGACAAGATATTTTTTCCACATCAAAATATTTTTTTCAACACCAATTTTTTATCTTATAAAAAATTTGATGAGGAAAAATTTAATTTTTGAAAAAAAATTTGCTAAGTCCTGGATTTTTAAGCTGGTTAGTTCAGCTTAAATCCTTCAATTTTTTTTTTATTTTTTTCAGCCTTAATTTTTTTAAGCACCATAACCTCTTTTTCTCTCTTTAAAAAGCAATTTTAGGCCTTAAAAGCAATTATAAACTCAATAAACACGTTTTTTAGAGCCAATTGATGTACTAAATAGCCAACCACGCATAAAAAAATTTTCAAGCCCAACCACACGTAAAAGTTTTTCACAGCCAAAACAGCTTTGTTTACGTGATTTATTCAATTTTTATATCAAATTAAGCCGTTAAAAGCAATTATAAACTCAATAAACACGTTTTTCAAAGCCAATTTACTTTATTTACAACCAACCATGCATAAAAAAATTTTCAAGCCCAACCACACATAAATTTCTTACTGTTAGAATTGATTTGTTTACGTGATTTATCAACTTTCTCATACAAAAAACTACTATTAAAAAGCAATTTATATAATAATTGATTGATTGAAAACTTTTCAATTATTTAAAAGAAAAAAAAAGAGTCATAAAACTGAGAGAATAGTAGGTAGGTCGAACTGAGAAAAGAGGTATAAAAAGAGTT
Source organism: Blastobotrys capitulatus (assembly GCA_030564325.1). Lineage (NCBI taxonomy): Eukaryota > Fungi > Ascomycota > Dipodascomycetes > Dipodascales > Trichomonascaceae > Blastobotrys > Blastobotrys capitulatus. Next base: position 1,355 of record JAJLUL010000063.1, on the reverse strand, counting down.
GAAAATCCACCTTTATTTTTTTTTTTTTTAATTTAAAAAATAAACAATATCAACACCACTACTAAAATTTAATCAACAGGCATTATTAAAATACAATTAAACAACCAGAGTTTTCAGTCTAAAATTAACAATCACAATATATGACATTAAAAGAATTCAGGACCTTCAATCTTTGATCAATCAAGCCCATAGTCGACTGGACTATATTGTACCTTTATTATCATAGCTTAAACAAAATATCCTGCATGTGTTTAGAGATCGATATTTATATATATACCATGTTTAATACCATCCCTTTTATCTTTGCCTGATGATGGATAGAGTAACAATTATCCTTATTTCTATTAAAAGCTCGTACAGTTGATTGCGGCAGACAATGGACAAATAGTAATTAAGTAGCTCGAAGTCGATCAGTACTTCATATCACTTATTATATACTATATACTGTAGGATTACCGTCTGCTTGTTGATTTTTAGTAGTTTTGATAGTTCAGCACTCCTTATAATATAGAGTTTATATATTCTGTAGTAATACTTCGAAGTGTAGCTAGAATTATATTTATATGATCAATTGCCTTTAATTATGTTTAATCGCCCTATTCTGTAGCTCAATATAGAAATACAACGTTCTAAAGTAGATTTTAAACAAGCTTGCTGATGATAACTAGCCTATCTATACATATCTTCATCTACACGTATCATTATTCAATCCCCAGGACTATTATCATCAATGAGCATGATACTAAAAACTTATAATTATAATTAATTAATCAGTATGATTGGCAGTTAGATAGCTGTTTATACTGTATATATACATCTCTATATACCACACCAGGTGTTATCATACATTGAATAAGTAATTCGAGACCTTTGACTAGATAAATATATATATACTAGCTAGCTAGTATATTGTTGTTATTATAATTAGATATATCATTTATCTATAGTATTATATATATATATTGCAATTGATTGATCCTTGATATTTTATTCGAAGATCTAGAGCTCTTCTTTATAATCAAAGAAGTAAACAGTCCTTCGTTTTGGTATTTAACTGGTTGCGATACATTCGTGTATATATTGTGCAGTTGTATACTATATATAGTTAAGTAGATATATCGATTTACATGTATATATATATATATTATAGTATGTATTGGATTATTAGATTTATAAGCTGATGAATTAGACATCTCATTTTGTTAGAAGATGCGGCTTGTCAGTTTAGATAATCTAGATTAGGGCTTTGTCCTTTATTGGGATAAAGCAGTAAAAAGGTTTAGCTAGAGCATGAAAGGAAAAGACTCATGTCTCAGCTCATATTAGAGTTTTTAGTAGTTTTATATATATGAAAA
>JAJLUL010000062.1:8801-111982 GCA_030564325.1 Blastobotrys capitulatus | reverse complement strand
TATACCAAATTTACTGTATATTTGAAATTAATTCGTATCCAAAAATATTCAACATGTAATCAATTATAATTAACATATACATGCATATACAGTATATAATATATATATATATTTATAAAGATTAGATGTTAATTATGAATTACGACATACATATATATCGATCGATATATATCCTGGTTATCGATTCTTAAGCATTTGATTTTGATTTTACTTATAATTATAAAGCTTTTAAAGCACAGGCTGTAGTACTTTAAATTTAAATATATGCAGTATATATATACAGTGCACGTGTACATGTATATATTATATATAACTGAAATTATAAAATTAATTGTTGATGTATAAATGTACAATTATACAGAAGCTGTAAATATATCAACCTATACGTTGCTGGCATATGCACCAGTGCTTGCAGCCTAGCTGGAGATATATCATTGCTTATAATATCTAGAATCAATTTAACCACTGCAAATGAATGACGATATATATACAGCAGCTAATATATATATATATATATATATTATAAGTAAGGACTATCAACAATCATGAGCTTTAGTAACAATTCAATCGAATAGTTATAGATCTAGGATGTACTTAAGTTACTGGTTAGAAAAGGTTATTAATTATTATAACAACCTACCAATCTAGTTAAAGGAGGTCATATATATACATGTATATACCGTACAAATTGTACAATTAATATATATCAAGTAGAATGTGGTCGATACATATATATATAGTTTTTCGTTGTACTCTATACAGCACTAGAAATAGAGACATGTGCACATGTTCCACTAGTAGCTGTAAATTTAAACCAATTATAATATATACAGCATACACATCGATCTGTATCGTCCAGATTGGTAGCCTAGGTCCTTAAGCTTAATTAAAATGACATCTATGGCTATAGTATACTGATTATGTATACCAATCGCAACTATATCTGATTTTTGGACTTAGCTGCAATATTGATACCATGATTGCAACTATATATTGACTCGGTAATCTAATCCATGGCTGCAGTATACATGTATGTATATAATATATATCTAGACATATACATGTTAACCTCGATGAGGTTATATGTTCCGTATACATGTAACATACCAGGTACTTTGAATCTATTAATCTGATATCTAACTTATATCTGTTGATTACTATTGCAAGATCTGTCGACTTCTGAAGACTGACAGCTGGTAGTATGTATGACTGGTTCCAGCATCCATATATATACATACGTATACCATGGATCAATTGCGACTAGTGACCCTAGAACATACTAGTACTTAGATATATAATTACTTATAAGTGTACAGCTAAATATTCATATGCATATTCGCGCGAGCGCTGTAAACGTATATTATGATAATTAGGTTACGTCCTTTTATTCATATAGGTTATAAATATTATAGAGAGATTTAAATTACACTAAACCCATTACCAACTTACGAATGATGTACATCATAACTAGACTGAAGCTTCTCTTTAACTTTAAGTTATCACTTATAACCATCGCTACAATTTTACCAGATATAGATGTAATATCGATATCAATATCGGAGATTAATCAGGTTGATCTTTCATCAATATATGTCACAAACTACTGCTCGCCGCAAATACTGCGGCTTTATCGATCAAACTATAACTGAAAATGCGGCTTTTCGTTAAAAATATTTAGGGTAAGATTACCTAATTAGGAAGTTCCCAACTCCCAACGAGGAACAAGCGGTATTAAATTTCTTACGCCTTGAAGAGCTTTTTCTTTTTATCTGAACACAATAAGTCTCAGATTTCAAGCCGTACGAATAATTTGCTTCGCCGGCCCCCGATGTTGCATGAAAAATTTTTCACTTCCATCTCTTTTCTCTTGAAAAATAAAAACTTGACTTTTTCCTCCTCTCTTTTTTTTTTTTTTTCACTTTCAAATTCACCAACAACAACAACAATAAAAATGGCTGCCAAATTCTTGAAGTCTGGAAAAGTTGGTATGTAAATGTCGGCGACGACATCTTTACATCAGCTTTCATGGTCTCGATTGATGAATTGACTTGTTATTTCATTATTATTATAATGAAGTATGCTTTTGTTCAAATAAGAATTACAACCTCTTCGAACAATTGTACGAATATTTCCAAGTCCGTTTAGACAAAATTCTCATCGAGAACTTGAATAGCGAATCAGCTTAGGCCATTTCTTAAGAATTACAAAAAAAAAAGAGCAATTAAAAAAATAATAGAAATAATTTGATTAAAATTTTTTTTTTATAATTCTATAGAATGGCATGCTGTCATTTTTGAAAAATTCCCCTTGATATACTAACAATATATTCTAGCTATCATCACTCGAGGTCGATACGCCGGTAAAAAGGTTGTCATCATCAAACCACACGATGATGGTTCAAAAGCACACCCATTTGGTCACGCTATTGTTGCCGGTATTGAACGATACCCATTGAAGGTCACCAGAAAGCACAGTGAAAAAGCTGTCGCTAAACGAACCAAAATCAAGCCATTCATCAAAGTTGTTAACTACAACCACTTGATGCCAACTCGATATTCATTAGAATTGGAAAACTTAAAGGATGTTGTTTCAACTCAAACCTTCAAAGAACCAACCCAACGAGAAGAAGCTAAGAAAACCATCAAAAAGGCTTTCGAAGAACGACACAAGGCTGGTAAGAACCAATGGTTCTTCACCAAATTGAGATTCTAAATGTTTTGTATTCCAAAAAATATATTATCTCTATTAATGACCCTGTAATTTAAAAAAGATCTCCAAAAAAAGTTTTTTTTTTAATATTTAATGAAAATTTTTTAAAACTAATATGTTTTTTTTATTTATTTTGTAGTATTTAATTCAATACCCTATTTATGATTTTTGAACTATTTTTTTTCTTTGTAATAAAAAAAATTTCGTAGTTTGATAATTGTGAAAAAGGTATTGAAATTTTGTAGAAAAATTTCCTCAAATGTCTAAAAGTTTCTTAGTGAAAACTGTCCCACATTTTTTTTTCATAGTGAGCTTGAAAATTTCACACCCAAAAAATTAGAGAATAGAAAAAAAAATCTATAATGAAATTTTTGACTCACCAAACATAATCGTCTAATTGATCACAAAAATGTTACGAAGAGTATCTAGTGTAGCTAAGAGATATGCTTCAACAAGTAGTACATTAAAAAAACCACAATATGATTTTAAATCATTAAGAGCTAATCCAGAAATTTATCAAGAAAGTATTAATAGAAGAGAAGTTAAATTACCAAACAATCTTAGTATGGATGATGTTTTATTACATTACAAAGATTTAAATCATGCTCAACAAATGAGAAATGAATTAGTTCATGATAGAAATAAAACTCAAAAACAATTGGAACAAGCATTTAAAGAAAAAGCACCGGAAGATGATATTGAATTTTATACAGAAAAATTACAAGATTTAAAAAATGAAATTAAATTAGAAGAAGCTAGACATGAAGAATTAGAAAAACCAACATTAGCTGCAATCGATGCAATTCCAAATCTAATTTCACCAGATGTTAAAGATACAGAAGAAACAATTGAAGTAATTAATTCAAATAAACAATTACCAAAAAATAACGATTTGGATCATTTAAAAATTGCAACTAGATTTAATTTAGTTGATTTTGAATCTGCTGCAATGGTATCTGGTTCATCGTGGTATTATTTAATTAATGATGGTGCATTATTAGAACAAGCATTAGTTCAATATGGTTTACAAAAAGCAAGAAAACATGGGTTTTCAATGATTACTCCTCCATCTATTGTTAGACAAGAAATTACAAATGCATGTGGATTTAAACCAAGAGATCAAAATAATGAACAACAAGTTTATACATTAGAAGATAGTAATTTATGTTTAACTGGTACTGCTGAAATTCCAATTGCTGGATATGCTGCACATAAAACATTACATTTTAAAAATGATGAACCAATTAAAAAAGTTGGTGTTAGTAGAAGTTATAGAGCAGAAGCTGGTGCAAGAGGTAAAGATACAAAAGGTTTATATAGAGTTCATGAATTTACTAAAGTTGAATTATTTGCATGGACTCAAAATGATTTAGTAAAATCAAATGAAATGTTAGAATCAATTTTATCATTACAAAAAGAAATTATTGAAGAATTAGGTTTATGTGCAAGAGTTTTAAATATGCCAGCTAATGATTTGGGGGCACCAGCATATAAAAAATTTGATATTGAAGCATGGATGCCTGGTAGAGGTAATTGGGGTGAAGTTACTTCAACTTCAAATTGTTTAGATTATCAATCAAGAAGAATGCATACTAAATATCAATTAAAAGATGGTACTTCTACTTTTGCATATACTTTAAATGGTACTGCTATTGCAGTTCCAAGATTAATTGTTGCCATTTTGGAAAATTATTATGATATTGAAAATGATAGAATTGAAGTTCCTCAAGTATTAAGAAAATGGATGGATGATAAAGATTATATTTATCCTGTTTAGTTAGTTTTTTTTTTCTTTTTCTTTGAATAGATTGTATATATTAATTTTATTTTTTTATTTTGATAGTTTCCAGTATCTATGTACCTCTCAATTGAATAACGATGTCGTTGACTCAATATATAAATCATTGTGAACATATGAGCACTAGTATACATGTGGTCATACTGCACTAGTGCTCTAGAATTTTTATCAATTGTGACTTTTTACCTGTGATAGCTCATCCAGATACTACTGTACCTACATTTATACGTTGTACACGCGTGAGTTAACAATTAACTGTACAATTATATATAAGGTTATATATTAGAGATGAGAATTGAATTCTTAAGTTTTAAGAAGGTATATCTCAAAGCTTAATGACATTTGGCTTTATTGACATTGATAATATCATATTAATAATATATACAGTGTATACTACTAGACTCTACTCCAAACCTCGCTATGCATGTGGTTTAAAAAAGCAAATTAAGCCAGCACTAATTTTATTTAAAAGTTAAAAAACCTGTATATAGTATATATTGTACGAGTATATATATCATTGATCCTTTATATATTTATAGAACTGAAAACTAGATCTTGAGCTTTATTTATATATATCTATGCACGTTAATATATAGTATACATAATTATAAGTTGTAGGTGATTTAGCTATAGGTTCGCTATAGTAGTGCATAACAATTGTTAACACCAGCCTGGGTCCAGAGAGATAATATTTATGAATAAATTAAATCTGAGCTAAATGAACTAGAGGATGTACTGTGGGTTTTCTGGTTTTCAGTATAGTTTATATACAGTATACTTCACCAATACACTGTATATACATGTATACTATAGTATACAATTGTAAATAAGAGTATTCTTGATTACCTGCAACATGCAATTATATACGGTAAAATTCTTTGTAAGTAACGTTGTACACAACTTGACGATCATAGTATAAAATTGCATAGATATAATAAAACAATCCGTAAAATGGTTACTTTTGGGTGTACAACCTAAGATAATATGTAATAGATAAGGAAATTGGTGAAAATATACATGTAGCATACAGCTGCTTGCACTAGTATAAATTAACCTATATATTATACATCGATATATTGATTAGTACCAATAAAAATATATTTAATAAAAGCTTTAGCACACAAGATTTTCGATTCTATCATCAAACTTGTACAATTTAAAGAAGAAAATACTAGTAACTATATAATTTCAGGTGCCAAATTCCAATATCAAATATATAGAGTATAGTGATGTTCTGTACTATAGTATAAAACCAAAAAATTCACCAAAAGCGCCTCACAGAAACACGTAAATTAAGTAAAAAAAGGCACGTAAAAAACACTGCAATTTTAAGCGGAATAGCCCTGCTCGCTTATGTAATAAGCTATGCTAAGAGCAGCTTGAGGGAAATTTCGGCAGGGTTCTTTAAATAGCTGAAAACACGCTTGTTATCGAAGATATTAGCTCAACCGCAAAAGAAAAAGTTCGTTCCTCCCAACCTTTATAAAAAATTAGAGCCAACTTTTTTTTTCCATCCGCAATTTTCTCTGTAAGCGCTCAGATCAAAATTGTTGACCTTCTTTAAAATTATTTTTCTTCTCTCTTTTATCATCAACACACACAACTTTATTATAAAAAAAAAAATTAGACGACAGCAATTTTCATTGCAATATTATTGTATTGAAATTTGTACATAAAATCGTTAGACAGATATATTATTTACAGAAAATCATTTGAATTAGTTATTTATACATTCTGATTGATTAAAACGAATAACTATTTTATTTATCAATTTTATTTATTTATTAAAGTGCTAATCTATTTTAGCCACAATTAAAAAACTTATCAAGTCTTTTTTTTTTTAGTAAGTCCAACAGCAATTTTTTTTTTCAGCAAACGTTAATATAACAATACTAACAATAGACAGGAAAAAACAACTAATTAAATAAAACAACAACAAAAAAAAAAAGAACAGCATAAATATAAATTAGGATTGCGAATTATTCATAATTCAACAGTAAGTATTTTAAAATATAATAACAAAAACATCTAACACTAAATACAGGCAACCATCACAACAACATATAAAAAATATGCATATAACGAAAACATCGACGGTTTTAAAACGTCAGGCTCAAACAGTAAGTATTTATCGAAAAAAAACGAATACAACTAACAATTTTTTTTTTAGAATGATGACCTTGTTACGTTTATTAAACAGTTATTAGAATCTAATGAACATGAATTTGCATGTCAATTAAATGAATTTAGAAAATCTTGGGATAGACCAAGAGGTGATTTATATCAATGGGTTTCTATTTTGGATCGAATTGACGACATTTTACAATTACAAATCAAAAAATATCAATTGGATAAAGAATTTCCAAAAGCATTAACAATGGACATTGAAGATGAAAAATTATTAATTTCTGTTTTAGAATTTACAGCATTTTTATTAGATAATTGTTCAAATCGATCTATTTATAATAGTTTAAAAGAAGCAGCAGCATTTTTATATTCAATTTCACCATCAGTAGTTGCTGCTGCATTAAGAATTTGTATTCAAGTTGCTACAAGGCTGGTTAATGTTAGTCATGATAAATCATCATTATCAGTTGTTGATTCAGAAGCAATTTTTCAATTATCAACAATGTTACCATTAACTCAACGAGAAAGAAGTGAAAAAAATGAAATTACAATGTTTGATTTTGTTGATCCGAATAGAGTTTGGCCTGAAAGTTGGAATTCAATTCATATGCAATATTATGTTAAAAGTCAACAACCAAGTAACAATAATAATAATATTTCACAACCAACAACACCAATTACACCATTAAAAAATAATAAAATTGAAAATGAAGGATTAATTCCATTAAAATTATCAGCAAAAGAAGTTAATCAAAATAATCCAGAACAATTATTGAAAAAAATGTATTCTACAGTTCCAAAAGAATATCGATTCAAAGCATTAAATAAAATTCGAGTTGCGAAAGCTTGTGTTAATACTGAACGTGGATTATTATTAAGACAAGAATTATGTGAAATTCAAAATTTAGCATTAGCATTTGCAATGTTAATTAGTAGTGATCCTGTTATTGAAAGAAGAATTTTAACTAAATGTCGATCTATTATTAAACAAGTTTCAGAATTAATTAATCCAGATCATGAAAAAGAAGTTCCTGCACAATTGGGAATCAGTGCTAATTGGGTAATGGAATTTGCTGTTAGACATATGGGGGAAAGAGCTTCTGAAGTTATGACTGCGTTAGGTGCTAATGTTGGTCATGGTGTTTTAATGGCTTCTTTAAGAAGACTTTATGAAAAATTAGTTAATAAAGAAGTAATTGATGAAGATTATTCTGTTCAATTATTATCAATGACTATTGGTATACAATCAACCGCTATTCAATTAGGGTTAACTGTTACAAGTAGTTTAATGCCTTTAATTACTGATATGGTTCAAGTTGAGTCAAATTATGTTAAAACTAAAGCATTTTTGGCTGAATTATTAGATCATTTAGTTATTGATACTTCAACTTCATTACAATCATTCCAAGAAAATAAGGGATTGGAAATTTTGATTAATGCAGTTAAACGAGAATTTGAATTTGTTACTAGTAATGAATTTAATGAAGATCCACCAAATTTATGTACTGTTGATTATAAAATGTCTTATTATAGATCACAATGGTTAAGAGCTTTATTAGGTTTAATTAATAATGTTATGAATCAAACAAGAACTGCTGAAAGAATTAATCAATTGGCAGATTCTCCATTATTAGAAATTACAAAAGGGGTAGTTAAAAATCCTCATATTTTGGGTTATAGAGTCGTATCATTAAATTTACAAGTTTTGTGTAATATGTTGGAAAATGAATCTTCAAGTTATGGTATTATGCAAGAATCTAAAACTATAGATGCTATTGTTGCAGAAATTCCAAATTTATTATCAAAATCACCATTATATTCTACTATTGTTGCCAAATTTTTAAGTGGATTATGTCAAAATGAACAAGGGTTAAAATTAGTTCAAGATGAATCTTTATTAAAAAATTATTTTAAAAATTTAGGTGATAATTTAATTAATAGTGATAATTTGAAAAGTTTGGGGATTACATTTGATTTATTAACTAGTGATAATTCTGATTTAAGACCAATTATGATTAAAGAAGTTTTAAATTTAATTGAAACATTACCAGAAAGATTGAATAGTACTTTTAATCCTGAAAGATTTTATAAAGAATTTGAATTAGTTAATAAAAATAAGGATTCAAAAGATTTAATGACTGTTGTATTAAATATTGCACAATTTTTGGATGGATTTTTAAAGAATCATTTAACTAGAGTTGAATTTATTAAACAAAAAGGTGTTACTTTATTATTATCATTATTTAAAAGTATTAATTGTTTACCATATGATTTTGCATTTTCTCAAGCTTCCTTTATTATTTGTGGAATTTTAAGATCATTATTTGATTTGGATATTGAAACTGATTATATTCAAATGGCTGTTTTGGAAGAATTAAATCAAAGTATTGGTCAAGCAGAGGAAATTATTCAACAAGTTGGATTAGAAACAAGAGTTTTGGATGATAAAAATGTTTTGGATAATGTTGTTAGAAAAATTGCTAATTTAAATAGTTTTATTTTTGCATTATGTCAAATGATTTTTGTTAATGTTGGTACTGGTTATAGAATTATGTTTGTTTTGGAAAAAGTTGTTTCATCAAATGATAATATTTTTAATAGATTAGCAAAAATTCAAAGATGGTGTGTTTGGCAAGATGCAAGAGCTGCACAAGGATTTAATTTGGATATTATTGCAGCTACTAATCCAGTTAGTATTGATGCTATGCCAACACGTTATAAAAATATGTATGATAGTGATGAATCAAAAGCAATTCAAGAAGCAATTAACAAATTAGATGATTCAATTATTGAAAATGAAGATTTTATTAATTGTCGAGTTTTTAGATTTTTGGCACAATCAAATTCTGTTATTACATCAAAGTTCATTTCTGAATTTGCCAGTGCTTCAAGTAGTGAAAGAGCATTAGCATCAAGAAAAAAGAAAGGATTAAAATTAGCAGATATGATTGCAGAAGCTATTGTTGGTCATTTAACTTTTGAACCAGTTGAAACAATTGATAATAATGATGATGATTTAAGAAAATGTAAATATCATACTTTTGTTAATTTAATACCAATTATTCAACGTGCAATGTTTAGAATTTGGAATCAAGCAGTTAGTGTTAGTAGTTTAACAGTTTTGATTTGTTTTAAACAACGAAAAGGTTTGGAATTAATGGGTCAATTATTAACATCTATTTGGAATTTACCACCAGAAAATTCATCTGATGAAAAAGATAATGATTTGGGTAGTAGTTTATTAGTTACTGCACAAAAATTAATTTTAACATTTTTAACTTATGCAGTTTCATATCGATCAATTACTGAAAATCAACGAGTTAATAATTTCTTATGTCCAAGAGATGTTGGACCATCAAGTCGAGAATATTTTAATTTACAAAGTTTTTATACAGAAACTAAAATTACAGTTTTGAATAAAATTTTACCATTATGGGAAGCAGATGTTTTGGAAAATCGTCATGCATCAGTTTCTACTTTATTTGTTGATATGTTATCAAAATTAATGTTGGCAAGTGGTGAGGATTCTGCTAATAGAGATAAAAATAATGTGCCAAAAGAATTATCATGGAGATTTTTCACACCATCAGAAGATAAAGTTGAGAAATTAGTTGAATTAGGTATTGAAGAATCTGCTGCAAGAGATGAATTAATTAAATTTAATGATAATATTGAATCAGTATTAAATTCTTTAGATATTACACATGAAGGTGAATTGAAATTTACATCCCAAACTGGGTTTGCACCTGTTGATAGTCAAGGTAATAAATTAGCAACAATTAATGATTTACTTCAATTAAAAGATAATATTAAAAGTAAATTAATTGATGTATCATTAAATTTAATTCAAGCAAGTCCAGAAACTGTATTTGCTGTTTGTGGATTAATTTTAAAATCAAATACATTAAATGTTGCCGTTAGATCTGATAGACAACGAGAAATGAATGCATCAAATCAACGAGATACAATTGAAACTATTATTCAAGCATTATCATCATTGGATCCTACAGATGAATCTCAAAGTAAATCATTAACATCAGTATTACATTTATTAGGTTTAATTATGCAAGATGGATTATTTTATGTAAATTGTTTTGGTAATTTAGTTGAAGCATCTGAATTATTTGTTGGATTAATTGAAGTTGAAAATGCTAGTAATAAAGATTGGTATCCTCATGTTTTGATGATTTTGGAATTAATTTTAGCAAATACTGATGTACCAAAAGTTGCAAAACCAGAATTTGAAGCAACACCAAGAACATCATTTTTGAAAGTTCCAGAATTTAGTGAAGAATTTAAAACCAGAATTTTTAAAGCAATTACAAATAATATTACATTTGAATCAGATAAAAGTGCATTAAGTATTGCAAGATTATATGTATTATTTTCAAGAAATCCAGATCGAGCAAGTGAATTATTATCAACTGGTTCATTAAAATCATTATTAAAATCAATGAAAAAATTTGCTGGTACTCCAGGATTTGATAAATTAAGAACTGCTTTAATTTTAATTTTAAGAAATGTTACAGAAAAAGAACAACAAGTTCGATCAATTTTAGAAACTGAAATTAAAGCATATTTCACTGGTGCAAGAAGTGCTGATGCAACAGCATTTTTAAAAGCTCAACATCATTTAGTTGCAAGATGGCCAGAATTATTTATTGAAGTTGCTAGTGAATTATTAGTTTTTAATGATTCATCACCACAACATTTATGTTTAAGAGAAACTTTACAACAAAGAAGAGAAAAATTCTTATCAGATCAAGAACAATTAAAGAAAAGATTAGAAAAATTAAAGGATAAAGTTTCAAAATTAGAAACTGAAGGAGATGTTTCTGAAAGTGTACCACCAAAATCACCATCAACGACTAAAAAAGAAGATGAAGATAATAAAAAGGATGATGAAAATAAAGATAAAGAAGAAGATGTTGATATGGCTGAAAATGTTACAATTAATAATCCACCAGTTGTATCTGATCCTTCAGGTGTTATTCATTTATTATTAACTGAATTATTTAGTTTAAAAAAAGAAGAAATTTTTATTAAACCTGAAAAGACTGAAAAAGCAGCTCAAGATGATTCAATTAAAAAGAAAGAAGAATTGCAACAATTTCAACAAGATAAACAATTAAATAAAAAAGATGCTGATATTTCACAATTTAAACATTTAGAATATAAAGCATCTAATCATCAAAGTTTGGTTTATTGTGGTATTTTATTACAAATATTAGCTGAATTGGTTGGTTCTTATGATAAATGTAAATTGGAATTTTTAAATTTTAGTAAAAAATCAGTTAATTCAACTTCATCAAAAGTTACTGGTACTCCATTAAATAAACCAAGATCTTTTGCATTAAATTTCTTTTTACATGAATTATTACCAGTTGGTACATTAAGTGATTTTAATTCTTTTGCATTACAAGAATGGCAAACTATTTCAAATTTGGGTATTACTGTTTTGGTTAATTTATTATGGGCAACTACTGAAAAAGGTAAAAGTAAAGATCGAAAAGTTAATTCTGCTATTCAAAATGATCCAACTATTTCTTTTGTTAGAAAATTCTCTTTAGATTCTTTTGCCAAAGTTTTGAAAGAAATTCATCAATCAAATGAATCAATTGATTATAGATATTCATTATTATCAGCAATGTGTGAATTATGTCATAGATTAATGATGTCAAGAAATGCTTCAAGTGGATTAGGATTAGGAAGTGGTAGTAGTGATTTGAACGATGGATCAGCAATTGTCAAATTAATGTATGAAAAGAAATTTGGTAATATTTTTACAAGTAATTTGGCAGAAATTGATTTAAATTATCCAAATGCTAAAAAAGTTGCAAAATCAAGTATTAAATTTTTAAACAAATTATCAAGATTGACGTTGGATATTTCTGAAGATTTAAATCATGGTAATTTAGAACATGCAGAAGAAGAATTCTATCCAACAGAAAGTAGTGATGATGAAAGAGATGATACACCAGATTTGTATAGAAATTCTACATTAGGAATGTTTGAAGTTCAAGAAGATTATGATGATGAAGATGAAGGTTTAGAAGGTGAAGGTGATTATGATGATATTGATGAAGAAGATGATGAAATGGATGATTATGATGATCATGATGAAGTTTTTTCAGATGTTGATGAAAATCAACCAACTCGAGTTGGTGATATTGCAATGCATGATCCAGATGTTTTGGAATATGATGAAGATGATGTTGTTGATAGTGATAGTGGAGATGAATCTGATGATGACGAAGATGATGATGATGATGCTGATGATATGAATGAAATTGAATTAGTTGTTGGTAGTGAAGGTGAAGATGATGATATGGGTGATATGGAAGATGATGATTCAGGAATGGATGATGAAAGTGCATGGGAATCTTTTGATGATGAAATGGAAATTGAAGATGATGATGAAGATGATGCTGATGAAAATGCAATTCAACATGTTCAAGAAGATCAAGAAGATGATGAGGATGATGAAGATGAAGATAGTGAAACCAATGAAGAAGGTATGGATATTTTAGAAGCAATTACTAGAGGTTCCAGAAGACGTGATCGTGCTGAAGAAGCTATTATTGATCATATGATGTATAATTCTGGTGGTAGAGGACATGCAATTATTCAAGATCCAAATGATTATACAAGTGATGAAGAATTGATGGAAGATGGCAATAATGTCCATGATTTGGTTGATACAATCAGATTAAGTAAGTATTATAAGAAAAATATAAGAGAAATGACTAACAAACTTTTTAGCTTCAAGATATGGTCGAGGTAATGCAAATGCTAGTAATGAATCTGTTTCAAATCCATTATTAGCTCAACCAAGACGACCAACTAGTTCAAATTCAAGACCAAATTTCTTTAGAGCATTTGGTGGAAGTGGTGGTAATGAAGGTGGATTAAGTGCAATTAATCAAATGATTGAACCAGTTGAATCTGATAATCGAACTTCTTATGCATTTATTAATGAAATGTTTGGTCAATTTATGAATCATGATCATGGTGATGATGAAGGATTCGGAGATGAAGCTGCAGATTTTGATGCATTTGCTCATGATCATCATCGAAGAATCTTTGGTGGTTCAAGATTACCATTAGTAAGTGGTGGTGGACCAGGTGGTAGAAATCGTCAACATAATGTTTTGATTAGTTTACAAATGTCAACCCCAGCACCAACATCGTTTAGATGGCAAGAAGCTAGTATGATGTTTGGAGTTTATCCAAAACCAGATAATAATTGTCGAGTTATTGTTGATTTATATAATAGAATTAAAGATGTTTCATTGGAAATGTGTGATAATGTTACTAAAGCTCGAGATGAAATTGCAAATATTCAAAAAGAATATACTACTATTAGAGATGAATATAAATCAAAAGTTCATAAAATTAATGAAGCTAGAATGCAAAAAGAATTAGAAGAAGAAGAAGCAAGAAAAAAGAAAGAACAAGAAGAAGAAGAACAACGAGCTAAAGAAGAAAAAGAAAAAGAATCTAATAATACTGAAGATAATAGTAATAAAGATGAAGATGTTAATATGGAAAATGCTGATGAAACTAATAATAATAATGAAGGAGAAGAACAAGTTAATACTAGTAATAATCCAGAAGAACGAGTTATTGTTTCGATTAGTGGTAGAGATGTTGATATTACTGGTATGGGTATTGATCCAGAATTTTTGGAAGCATTACCAGCAGATATTAGAGAAGAAGCTTTTACACAACATGTTCGAGATATGAGAAGAAATGAACCATCAAGTAGTAACAACAACAATAATAATAATGATAACAATAATAATAGTCGACAAATTGATCAAGATTTCTTGGATGCATTACCAGATAATATTAGACAAGAAATTTTACAAAGTGATCAATTAGATCAATTAGGTCAACAAATTAATGCACAAATTATTGGTAATACTTCTGGTGGTGGTAATAGAGGAGGTGAAGGACGAAATGGTGCAAATGATATGGATTTGGCAAGTTTTTTGGCCACATTAGAACCATCGTTTAGAGAACAATTATTATTAGAACAAGATGATTTATCATTAGCAACATTCCCACCAGATATTGCAGCTGAAGCAAGAGGTTTAAGAAATCGAACAGTTGCACATTTCCCAGGTACTGAAGGTGGTACTAATAATGAAGATGATGAAGATGAAGATGATGACGATGATGATGATGATGATATTAATGAAGATGGTGGTAATTTAGATGTTATTGGTAATATTTTGGGAATTCGAACTGGTGGTGGTGCAGGTGCAGGTGGTGCAGCAGGACCAGTTGAAATTAGAATGGAACGAGGTGGAGGTAATAATAATACAACTGTTGTTAGAAGACCACCAATACCAATTGTTGGTGGTAGTGGTGGTGGTGGTGCAATGGGTTTAAGAGGTTTATTTGGTGGTGGTGGTGCATTACATAGACATCATCATCATAATGATGAAACTCATGAAGAAGCAATGGAAAGACAACGAGAAAAAGAACGACGAAAATTATTAGCAGCTGCTGCAGTTCATTTAGTTGATAGATCTGGTGTTGCATCATTAATTCGATTAATGTATTTACCTCAAGGATCTCAATTGAATAGTTTACAAGATTTATTATTGGCATTATGTAGTAATCGACAAACTAGAATGGAAATTTTAAATTTATTATTACATGTTTTACAAGATGGTAGTGGAGATCGACAATCATTACAAAAAGGTTTTGCAAATACTTCTAATAAAGCAAGATTAGGAAATGTTATTAACAATAATAATAATACTTTCAATACACCATCAAAAGATTCAAAAAATCAAAATACTCCAACTAAAAGTTTAAATAGATTAACAACTAATAACGTTGTTTTAAATCATGATATTTCACCAGCAATTGTTATGCAACAAACTATTGATTGTATGGAATATTTGGTACAAAATAATGGTAGTGCTAAATATTTCTTTGTTACTGAACATGATTCACCAATTGGTATTAGAAAAAGTAAAAATAAAAAAGGTAAAGAAAAAGATAGAGAAATTACAAAAGAATGGAAATATCCAATTAATATTTTATTTAATATGTTGGATAGATCAGCAATTCAAGAAAATAATTTATCATTAGAAAAATTAGTATCATTTTTAAATGAAGTTACAAGAAGTTTACCAAGTATGTTAAAAGAACCAGTAACAAATGATAAGAAAGAAGATAAAAAAGAAGATAAAAAAGAAGAAGAAGAAAAGAAGGATAAAGATGGTGATGATCAAATGGGTGAATCAACAAGTGCAACTAATAATAATAATACTACTGCAAGTGATGAAACTAATCATTCAAATTCAACAATTACTGAAGATTCAAATAAACCAAAGAATAAACGACATAAACTAATTGATCCACCATTTATTCCAATTCATAATTTAAAACGAGTTTCTGGAATTTTGGCAACAAAAGAATGTACTGGTAGAGTTTTCCAACATACATTGGGTGTTATGCAAAGTTTAACATGTTTACCAAATGTTAAAGATTTATTTGGTAAAGAATTATTACAACAAGCAATTGAATTAGGTCCAATGATTGTATCTGATTTAAATGAGTTATTAGAAAAAGTTAAACAAGCTGAAAAAGGTAGTGATTTACAAGGTGCAACAATGATTAAATTTTCATCAAGTGGAGCAGATCAAACCAAATTATTAAGAGTTTTAACAGCAATTGATTATTTATTTGATAATACAAGAAATAAAAAGATTGGTACTAGTAATAATAAGAATAAAAAAGAAGATGATGAAAGTGCTGCTTATTTAAAATCATTATATGAATCGATGACTTTTGGTCCATTATGGAATTCTTTAAGTAATATTTTAAGATTAGTTCAAGATCGATCTGATATGATCCATGTTGCAACTTCATTATTACCATTAATTGAATCTTTAATGGTTATTTGTAAACATTCAAGTGTTAAAGATGTTCAAATTAGAGGTGATAAATATGAACAAAGAGTTAATGATTTTGAAACTGAACCATTAGAATCATTATTTTTCACTTTTACTGATGAACATCGAAAGATTTTAAATCAAATTATTAGAGGTAATCCAAAATTAATGGGTGGATCTTTTTCAATTTTAGTTAAAAATCCAAAGGCATTAGAATTTGATAATAAAAGAAGATATTTTTATAGAAGAGTTTATCCAAATAATTCATATTCTGGTATTAATGTTCCAGTTAATGTTAGAAGAGATCACGTCTTTTTGGATTCTTATAAAAATTTATATTATAAAACTGCTGATGAATTTAGAAAAGCAAGATTATCTGTTAGATTCCAAGGTGAAGAAGGTGTTGATGCTGGTGGTGTTACAAGAGAATGGTTCCAAGTTTTATCAAGACAAATGTTTAATCCAGATTATGCATTATTTGTACCAGTTGCAAGTGATAAAACAACATTCCATCCTCATCGAGCATCATGGGTTAATCCAGAGCATTTATCATTCTTTAAATTTATTGGTAGAATTATTGGTAAAGCAATTTATGATGGTAAAGTATTGGATTGTCATTTTAGTAGAGCTGTTTATAAGAAAATTTTGGGTAAAACTGTTAATATTAAAGATATGGAATCATTAGATTTGGAATATTATAATTCATTATTATGGATTTTAAATAATGATATTACTGATGTTATTACTGAAACTTTTTCAATTGAATCTGATGAATATGGTGAACAAGTTATTGTTGATTTGAAAGAAAATGGTAGAAATATTCCAGTTACAAATGAAAATAAAAAAGAATATGTTAATTTGGTTGTTGAATTCAGATTATTAAATAGTATTAAAGATCAAATGGAACATTTCTTACAAGGTTTCCATGATATTATTTCAAAAGATTTGGTTGCAATTTTTGATGAACAAGAGTTAGAATTATTAATTAGTGGTATGCCAGATATTGATTTGGATGATTGGAGAAATAATACTGAATATGTTAATTATAATGTCAATTCACCACAAATTAAATGGTTTTGGAGAGCTGTTAGATCAATGGATGAAGAAGAAAAAGCAAAATTATTACAATTTGCAACTGGTACTTCAAAAGTTCCATTAAATGGTTTTAAAGAATTAGAAGGTATGAATGGTATTCAAAAATTCAATATTCATCGAGATTATGGTTCAAAAGATCGATTACCAAGTTCTCATACTTGTTTTAATCAAATTGATTTACCAGAATATGATTCTTATGATACTTTGAGAGGTAGTTTGTTGATGGCGATTAGTGAAGGTAGAGAAGGCTTTGGTTTTGCATAGATTATTTAGAAAATAATGGAGAAGATGGTTTTTTATTATTATAATTATTATTAATTTTTTTTTATAGATTATTTGAATATATTTTTTTATTATTAAAATGTTTTTTTGTTGTCATGTAGATGTAGTTTTATTACTTGAAAAGTCTAATATACCGTCTGTCTATCTACAACATATAGCCGGAGATTTAGTCCGGGACTACGTCTGGTGCAGAATGCTGATCACAGCTTGTTAAATAATAGTTAGATTATAATTTTTTATCTTTGATTTTTTTACACCATGACAAAAAAACAAAAACACAATAAAACTAATAAATGCCAAACAATAATGCTATTAAAGTTAGTGATAAAAGTGCAATAGATTTAGCAACAGAGCTTCAGACAGCCAAAAAAAGATATCAGCTACAAAAATCAACAGGTTTAGGAAATAAAGTATCAAAAAAAGAATTAAAAAAACCTTTAGGTTATAATAAAACATTAATAAATGAATCAAAAAAACAATTAAAACATTATGAATTAATTCAAAAAGGTAAAATTGAAAGTGATTTATTAATACCAACTTATGATTCTTCATCTGATGAAGAGGATAAAGATGATGATAAAGATACTAGTGATTCTGAAGATGAAGATATTGAAAGATTAGTTGAAATTGAAGATGAAGATGGTAATATAAGTTTTGTACCTGCAAAAGATTTTAAAAATCCTCCACCATCATTATTATTATATGGTAATATTATTCAAAGAGGATCATTTAAATATGATCATGAAAAAGCAGAAAGAATTAAATTAAATGATAATAATGATAATAATGATGTTCATTATGATGCAGATTGGGAAAAAAGAGATAAAGGAGTTGGATTTTTTAAATTTAGTAAAGATAATGAAACTAGAAAAGAACAAATGGAAAGTTTAAAGGAAATTAGAAATGAAACTTTGGAAAATAATGATGGATTATTTGAGATTAAGAAAAGACGAATTGAAAGTTTTTCAAAAAGGTGGCAAAATATTTGTGAATTAAAAAAAAAGACTGAAGCAAGAATGGCAAGAATTGGACAAACTGAAAATTGAATGTATTTGAGTGAAGTTATTGTTAACTTGTTTTAATTAGCTATCAGTTATTGGTATATCTGGAGCCGCATCATAGTAAATAGAAGCAACTTGTGCGGCTTGTTGGTAATGCTTAGGTACATATCATGGTACACCACATGTGCACAGATTTTTATGCTTATTATTGAATTGACTTGGAAAACGAGAAAGACAGTGCGAATAACTTTATAATTTTTAAAGCATTCCACGGCACCATTGGCCAGTTTGTATACCAATATAATATATTATGGTAAATTCACATTGGACACATATTTAACACGTGGTGACAGTTTGTACCGTGGTACATTCTGTAGTTTGCCATTTGGCTTTGTTTTTAAATTACAATTTATACATTTAAGGTAATAATTAATATATACTGTATATACTGTAGTTTAAATTTAATGCTGCATACAGTTGTACACGTAATATTAATATACTGGTACTGTATAACAGTCCATGGCACCTCAAATAAAAATTTCAGCTGATAATTTATTTAAATGGACACTAAAATCTTTCGGAGAAACATAATGTATTATATATCCCACGAAGTCTTAAAAATGTATGCAAAGAATTATAATTTCTATCCCTTTCAGGAAAGCTATCAACCTGAGAAAATCAATAAATAACTTGATTGATCAATTCTTTCTCTTCTTCTCGGTACGATTTGTGAAATTTCTATAATTGTTAACCAATGTATGTGGATTACCTTACTGGTAAATTTATGAATTGAAATAATGATCTTGATTACAATTCTCAATTTTTGATACTGTGTATATATACCTGGTATATCGAAGTATTATAATGTAATAATTAATTACACGATAAACATACATAATGTATAGTATATAGAATGACCACCGCTAAATTTATTTGAACTGTTCTTCTAATATTAAAGTTACATACATACAGCATGTAATATTTTAACTCGGGCATTAAATATTTTAAATCGATGTAGCAAATTGATCAGGTAACTGGTTACTGATCGATGTCACCCTGATATATAGCTCGATCGATTGATTGATTAAAAGACTGATCGATTTTGCACTTGCACATAATAATTAAGATCGATCATTCTAGGTTGTACATTTCAATTGATCATTGAACTATCCTACCAAATATTAAGTTGTACTCAAATTTATCTCTACTGTATTATAATATGACACGTATATTAGTTAAGGTTAACAATTGCTAGCTTAGTAACTATACACGAAGTATCATGGTATAGTGGTAGTATTAATTATTATGTTGGCAATTAATTGACATATGTCAGTGCTCAATTATATTCTAAGAAATCTGATGTTATTTTTTCAAGTTTTTCGACCCCAAAACTATATATATTCTATTAAATCTAGGCTGCCATGCATGACTATATTTTAGCTATAGTTGATGGTACATAAACGAAGATGAAATGCTATATGCTATATCTAGGTTGGAAAACTGTAGTAGTCAGGTAATAATTTACATTGATATGCCTAACTGGTATCCATCCACTTTACCATGATATCTTAGCTTAAAAACGTGTACAGTTACATCAATCAGAACGTTACATAACTGTATGTTAATTATTTCAACGAATACTCAACGCTTTTTCAACCGTCTCTGATTTTATACGTGAATTACTGATAAGCATATACCGGTATTTTTTTCAAACAGCGAACGTTAGAAAATACGTTGAAACTAGCTAAGAGTATTCGACTTCCAGAAGACAAGGTTATATTAAATTATATCGATAGAGCCGTTGTATACACATGATTTTGGTTTACATGTATACAGTATATATAAATGTATTCTATGCACTAGCTGGATATCATGATACATTATACCATATGAAAATAACATGAAGAGCTTAAACTATATATTATAAATTTTAAGCTTTATAACTGTAAAAACGATAACCAATGAGCTGGCCAATTTTATTTCTAAAATCCTCAGACGTGTATATATATTGTGTTCAAAATTAAGTAGGTAAACATATTCAACTCATCCCAATTTAACATCTACTATTCTTATGCTTATGTCCTCAAAAGGCTGATTAAATGTATAACGCATCATATATATACTGTATCATATACTTTGTATCAGGAGCATCAGAAGCATACAGTTTGAATTATAATTAATTATATCGATTGATCAGATTAGCTATCCATAATATTTGATGCTACTTTCCAATATTAGTTTTGATATCTTATATTGGATATATACTGTATGTATAATAATTCTATATTACTTATAATTAGATACATGTATCATTTCATGAAATTGACAGTCAGTTGTCAGGTATAATTTTATTTTAGGTTACTAGGTTACTATAGGCTACTGTATAGATATATATACAATTAATTAATATGAACCACAACCCTGGTTATTAAATTAATTTATAACCATCCCAATTGATTGTAACTTCAAAATCCCAACCAAGATCTAGATGTCAACTGTAACCTGGATATCTATCTGTTAAATTATTACTATAGATTAGCTTAATCAGCTTAGGCATTGCAAAGAGGTGTGATTTTACTGAGCAAGCACAGATCAGTCAATATCAGCTCAGTATACAGTTATAATATATATATTTAAGGCTTTAACAATGCTTAAAGACATTACTTTGATTGAATATACATACAGCTAGTATATACAACTTCAACTGCACGCACGCAAGTCCTATAGTATATACTGAGTGTTAAAGCTCGAGCCATGCATGTTTTTAAGGAGGTCAAATCTCATATGGTGGTTACCTGACAGTGACATTACCACTTGTTACCAGGACTGTAATATTATATCTATAGTTTACGATTCAAACTCACATGTGCAATTGTTAACTTAGGTCAATTTAATTAATAATATATATATAGTATTGATAATATTGACTCCATATATATCTACAGTATATGTAGTCTATTTACAAATAGCTCTAGATATCTTCTTGTACTTTCATATATAGCTTCCTGAACCAAGCCCTGTGTGTCACTTAATAATTAGAACCTCAATAATACAATGAATATTGTACATATAAAGACATACAGTATCCATAACCGGATAAATAAAGATATAGCTTGAATCTTGATGTCAATTGATTGTCATCCATTTATGGCACCTGTCTATAGATTTGTTAAGCTTAAAAAGCCTTTATAATCTGATAGTTTATAGGTGTACACTGCACTGCATAAGAAATTAATCAAAATTTACAGGTAATTGTCTGATCGATCGGGCATAATGCATTAATTAAATAGAAATGTACAATTGTTGAAATTGCAAATAATGTAAACTACAATTGAGTACAGTATGTGGATAATTTCCATAATGGAAAGAAATAAAGCCCGCTTCTTAAACAATAATAAAACTAAGTCAATTTCCTGTGGTGTTAAAAAATTTAACAATGCTTTATAGAATCTTTTTTGAAGCCCCCAACAGTTACAACTAAAAATTGATTTTTCCCCGCGCTGCATAATTAATTATTGTAGCTTTAAAATTTCAAAAATTATTGCTCGGGATTTAAGTTTTCAAGCTTCGTTACCGGGTTCCGCGGGTGCCTACAGCTACAGCTAATTATTACGTATATCTCAAGCCTTAGTAAATCACTCAGGTGCATGCTTAAAGTTCCAATTTAAGCTGGATTTGATCGATTGAATTTTTTTTTTATTTTGACATCCCAGTCAAATCTTTGTACCAGGTAGTCTAAGTCAAATCAGTAATCAAAACCGAAGAAAACCGTTTATAAAAATGATACAGGGAAGCTTTTTTTTATTTTTTTTTCTTTCTCAATTTTTTAAGGAGAGGCTTCAAAACTTTATTTATATAGTTATTATTCCAATTAAATCTCAATTGCTCTGAACTTTAAGCTATTATACAATACTTGTAATATCGTTAGAGTTAAATTGATCTATTTATTTACATTTATAAAATAAACCCCCCATTCATTAAAAAATTCAATTCTGAGTCGATTGCAATTTTAGTATCCTTTTCAAACTACTAAGCTTAGGTAGAATATATTTCAAGTGTCATTCCTAAATTCGACACCAGCATAAAAAGTAAAAAAAAAATTGTGTGAAAAAAAAAATCGGGCTTCAAGCACTACTAACGTTCATAATATACATAGAATAACAAAAGAAAAAAAAAAAATAATAATAAATATTGGTAATTAAAAAAAAAAAAACATAAAACAACTGAGTCAAAGTCCTGCCCAATTTGTGAATATTACATTAGACATTGCAACTCGTCAAAAAAAAAAAAAAAATTGTGACAACTTTTTTTTTCTAACTTCTTCACATACACGCTTTTTAATCATTATTTATTAAAACTATTTATTCATTATAACGAGAGTATATTTATCAATCCTCGAAATATTATAGAAAAGTCAACAAAGAATATATCAAATTTTGGGAGGTTTCAACTTTTTTTTTACTACCTTTCATAACATAAGAAAGCAATATTAAACGCCATAGCTACAAACCAAAAAAACACAGTTTATAACAACAGCATATCAATCACATATATATAATAAAATAAATATTATTGATGCAGTGATCATGAACGACGTGAAGTACAAACCGAAGACGGTGGTTCCTGTCGTTATGAGACGACTGGCTCATCTAGTATGTTTAACAAAATAATCAAAAAGAAATGAAACTAACGAAAATAAAATTGTAGTTACCCGATAATATTTATGGATCTATTGAAGATACTGATATATTCAAATCTTCAAGAGAATTTATAATGGGTCTCACAGGAACTGGATTAAGTTCTGATATTATACATGGTGCATTATTAACTATTCAAGATATTTTAAAAGTATGTTAAAAATAATTAAGAAAGAAAGAGAATGCTAACAAAATTACTAGAATGATATAAATATAAAATTAGAATCAAGGAATGAAAATGATTTATCATTATTATTAAGTTTAACAAGATTATTATCAGATTTATTAACAAGTGAATGGGATCAAGCAGTGGAACAAGTACAACTTCATGTACCAGCAATTGGTAGAGAACGAGATAGAAGTTATTTATATGATGGTATAACCAAATTTTATGCTGGACCACCTCCAGAAGTTGATAATGAACTTGCAAAAACAGCTATAGATCTTTTTATGAGAATTAAATCAAATAGAAAATTAACTCATGTTATTCATCATGTTTTGGCATTAGAAATCCCATCAGATCAACGATCACCTAATCATCATCGTCATGCAACTCAACAACAAGTTTCAAAATTAAATACTGATGTAGAAAAAGTTTTGGATGAAATTGATGAAAATTGTGAATTTATTGTATTTTATTTATCATCAAGTAATTGGAAAGAAGCTTATGAGTATAGTTTGGATAAACTAAAGAATTTAAGACATGTATCATCAGAAGATGTTGATTCAATACCAGGATTAGATATTTTGGGTTTATTACATTTAGATCATGACAAATTATATTTATTATTAAAAGATTTGAGTGAAGGTGGTTATTATTCAAATATTAAAAAATTAATTCATCGATTAGCAGTTAAACATTTTTTATATCAATCAATAATGTATTGGATTATGATTAGAGGTAGTGATATTGTTTATTTATCAGATTCTGGTTCACAATTATCAAAAGTAGTGGATCCATTATTTGATTTTATGTATAAACATTTTGATTCTGAAAAAAAAAGTTATACCTCATGGGCATTTTTATCATTATTAATAATTTTATTACCAGAACATTTTAATACAACAAGACCAATAGAAAGAACTAATAGTAGCACAAGTTCTTTTAATAATTTTAATCCTCATAATCATGCATCAAGAAAATCAAAGGCTAGTATTAAATCAATTAATAAAAAATTATCATTTTTGGATACTTTACTTAAAATAACAAAATCACCAGCAAATTCATCACCACAAGAAAGAATTATTTCAACAATGTGTTTATTAACAATCTCTAAAGCAGCAGCATCAACTATTTTAATTGATTTAACTCATGTTATTGTAGTATATGCCAGAGGTTTATATAAAGATTTATTAAATGCATTATTTGGATCATCAGATCGTTATTCAATTTATGGAGTTTATTTAGATAGTTTACAATCACAATTTGTTAGTGCATTTACAATATTATTACCAGATGATATTTTAACTGATTTATTACCAGTTTTAAAGGCTCCAACTGCACCAATTCGATTTCAAAAAAATATTTTAAGAGGATTTTTAAATTTATATTCATTACCAGGTGGACATGAATTAATTGCAAATATTGTTCAAGATCATAAAGATAGTATCATGACATGTGTTTGTTTAGCTACTAAAAAATATCATAATCAAGATTTGGGAATTATGAAAAAAGATGGTAATTATGAACAATATACCAATTGTTGTAAATTAGCATTTTTATGTTTTATGACACAACCAATATTATATTTTCAACATCATGAAGTAGATTCTTTTTCACAACTAGTACATGAATTTACAGAATCAGTTATTATAGCAACAATTGCAAAAAATGTTGAATTAAGAGAAACAGTATTAAATTTTTGTTTTGATTTAGTTGAAAGTGATAGATTATGGTCTTTTACAATAGAAAGTGTTAGAGATAATTCAAATCATATTGTTTATCATTTATATCGAGCATTTGGTATGAATGCTAGAGAAGTTGCAAATAATATTGTTAGTAATCAACAAGATTTGAATGATAAAACTTTAACAGTTAGTTTAAGATTTATTAATAAATATATTAGAGCAAGGGCAAATTTAATTCAAGAATATCGATTAATAGAATTTGTTGGTGGAGATATTTTAAAATTAGAATCATTTGATGATCGAGCAAGTGTTAGTAAAATATTAGAAACATGCATGTTGGTTTGTATTTGTTCAAGTAATGTTAATAATTGTAAATTGGCATTAGAAAACATTAATGCATTAGCAAAAGAAGCGTCAGTTACAGAAAATTTTGATAAAGCTAATGAATCTGCATGGTCAATTATGCCAAATTTTAATGTTTATACAGAAATTTCATCACCATCTTTTATAGTTACTGGTCCAATAGCAGTTCAAAAAAGATTATTTAGATGGTTACAATTAATTGATGATCCATCACCAGCAATGGTTAAAGCATGGGCATTGGTTTATGATAGATGGATTATGATTAGTGTTGGAAGTTTTGAAAATGATCAAGAAAAACAACGAGAATGGAAAAGTTATAGTGGATTTTTATGCAGTTTATTAAGTCCATTATTAAATTTAGATGGTCATGTTAGAATTCCTGATAATGCACATTTCAAAGCAAGACAATTTTTAAAAGAAATTGTTGAATTATTAATGTGTGATTCACCATTTGTTAGGGAAACTGTTAAAGAAGTTTTGGCAAGAGATGCAAGTCCATTAGTATTTCATCATGTTTTTAAATTATTAAATGATATGATTGATTTAAGATTATCAATTAATGCTAATAATACTAATTCTAACAATAGTATTATTGATAGACAAACAAGAAAATTAAATGAACAAGATGTTAGATTAGCAGTTCAAACTACTAGTTTGATTACATTAGTTATTGAGAGATTATATGATGGTGATGTTTATTTATCAGTTGATATTGGTGCATTAGCATTAAAAATTGTTAGATTTTTAAAAGATATTGATTCTGATATTGAATTAATTAAATTAGAAATTCGAATTTGTCAATTATTAGAAGTTGTTGGTTATTATAAAGATACTTTAAATATGAAACATGAAATGAGAGTTCGAAATGAATTTGTTATAGTATTATCAGAATGGTTAGAAAAAGCTACATCATTTAGAGCTCAATTATTTGGAAATTCATCATCAGCATCAGATCGATCAACTGATCGAAGTATTAATAGATTATTTAATGAAAAAGAACGACTAGTTAAGGATAAAACTGTTGCAACTGTTAAAGCATTAACCCAATTATTAGATGGATTACCAATTGATGTTCCAGATAATGTTCATGAAAAAGATGTATTATCATCAAAGAGTAGTACTTTTAATACTTTGTTTTCATTATTTTTAAGAGTTTTGGGAAGAATTAAAGCAGAAGAAGATGGTAGAACTGAAACTGGAATGTTACAATTAGGTGATAAAATTCCCTTTATAAGACAACAAGTTATTTTATCATTATCTAATTTATTAAATGCAAATGTTGATGTTGGATTAAAAGTTGCATTAAATTTAGGGTATCATGATGATATTAATTTAAGATTAGCATTTTTGGAAATTTTCAAAAACATTTTAAGTCAAGGAACTAAGTTTAGTCCCGAATATAATGAATCGAAAAGATATGAAGAATTAGTTGATGTAAGTATTAAAAAAAAAAAGAAACCCTACTAACAAAGAAATTAGATTGTTGTTAATAATAGACAAATTAGTTTAACATTATGTGATATTTGTCCACCAAGTGAAGTTGATGATTTTTCAATGGCATTATTAAATGTATTTGAATCAAGAGGTAAAAGTTTAGAATTAGTTAATGAAGTTGTTGCAAGAGAAATTGCAAGTTCAGATTCTCCAACTGATATTTTAAGAAGGAATTGTGTGGCAACAAAATTATTATCATTATTTGCAAAAAATAAAGGTTTTCAATATTTAAAATTAGCATTAGGACCATTTTTAAATAATTTGGTTTCAGATCCTGATTCTTATGTATTTGAAATTGAACCAGATAAATTAAAAGATTATCAGGAATTTAAAGATAATTTGAATAATTTTGAAAAATGTTTAACAGAAATTATTAATTCATTAGAAAAAACTATTCATGCAGTACCATATTTATTTAGAGAAGTTTGTCATTCAATTCAAGAAGCTGTTGAACCATTATACCCAGAATCAAAAGAAGCAGCTGTTAGTTCATTTTTCTTTTTAAGATTTATTTGTCCTGCATTAGTATCACCACAAGGTGAAGGATTATTAGATAAAGCTCCAAGTAAAGAAATTAGAAGAAGTTTATTATTATTAGCAAAATGTATTCAGAATATGGCAAATGGATCAACAAATCCTGTTAGGTTAAGTGTTGTTAGTGATAGAATTTCAATGATTGAAGAAAAAACTGAAACAATGTTAAAAATTTTAAGAAATATTAGTATATTAGATAATTATGGACCATCAGATGATACAACTGATACTAGTAGTGTTTATTCAACAACCAATGTTAAATCATTAGAAAGACCATATGCTGTTGCATTACATAAATTTTTATATACTCATTGGGAAGATGCTCATCATCGAATCTTAATGGAACAACGAATGAAACGATTAATGAATTCAAGAAATAATAATAATGGTAATAGTAATAATTATTATCCTGATAATGTTATAGAAAATCGAAGAAAAAGTGCTAATATTAATGGAGTTTTTGGTGGACAAAATCCACGGCATTCAACTAACAACAATCACAACCACAACAATACAAATAATCAATCTTCACATAAAGATGATGAATCAAGTGATTTGGATGCAAGTAGAAAATTAACAGCAGTTATTAGATCATTAGGTAGACCAAGTTCATCATATTCAAGACAATTACCATCAAATTTAAGATATAATACTCCACATCGATTATATGAATTTATGACAAGAAATGCAATGAGAGATTTGGGTCCAATAATTGAAAAAAGAATAGTTCATGAAGGTATTAGTGATGATGGTGAACCAGTTTTAATTATAACTGGTAGAAATTATAATAAAGATCAAACTGATACTGAATTAGTATTATATAGGTTTTTCCAAGTTGCAAGTAAAATGTGGAGTGATAAATTTTATTTATTTTATGATGGTACAGGATATCAAAGTTCTAATTTATTACCAACAACTGCAAGAACAGCTAGTGATATTATGATACCTGATGAAATGGCTCATAATTGTGCAGGAATGTATTTTTATAACGTTTCAACTGAACAATTACCAAGAATTAAATCAATGATTAGACATTATCAAAATGGATTATATTTAAATCCTATGAGAACTAAATATGTTTTTATGACTCCAAATAATATTAATGATCATTTTGATATTTCATCATTAAATTTAGACGATTGGTCAACCAAAGTTATTAATGATACAAGAATTACATTTAATGACGCAAAAAGAATCAATTTAAAGAAAAAAGATATGTTAATTCGAACAAGTATTAAATTAGGTAATGAATTTTTACAATTACAAGGTGAACAACCATTTAATTATATTCCACAATCACCAGGTTTTACAAATGATGTTTATCATTTAAATGATATTGCAGATGTTTATATGTCAAATGAAATTAAAAAAGAAGATGAATTTACAATTGAATTGGTTAGTGGATTAAAAATTTATATGATTCATAATAAACGATATGAAGTTATTAGAGCTATTCAAAATTCAAAGAGTAGAGTTAGTAATAATGAATCAAATCAAGATATTAATCAAAGTGGTTCAATTATGAAAGTTGAAGATGCAATGGGTAGATTATTAAATATGGGTTTAGCTAATTTATGGGATACTGATCCATTAGTTCAACAAGCAGCATATAACTTATTAGCAACATTACCAGCAAGATTTGATATTGATTTTGGTAGAGAATTAAGAGGTGGTGAAGGTTTAGCAATTCCAAGAAATGAAATTACAATGGCAGTATCTTTTAGTGAATCAGTTGCACAATCACATCCTGAATTAACAATGGAATTTTTAAATGAATTTTTTACATCATATAAAAATTTATCAGAATCAAGAAGACAAAATAGTGTATTATATGTTGTACCATGGATTAAAAATATTAAAGATTATGTTTATAGATTAAATGAAAAGGGACCAGAAAATACTGCATGGTTAATTAGACAATGTTTAGATATTACTGTTGGTAATGCAGCTGATTTTAATTGTTTATTAGTAAATATTTGGCCAATTTTATCATTAGAAGATGGATTAGCTGAAATTTTAGTTAATGAAGTTGTTGAATTTGCTGTTGATAGAGGAATGGATGATCCAGATTTTGAAGATTCTTTGGCAGTTATTACAAGTTTCCCAACAGTTGGAATTTGTGGTACTGTTTTAATTAGAATTCGAAAATTATTAGCAAAACCTTTAGGAGCAGCTGAAAGAAGTTTAGTTAATCATTTAAATTGGACTGAATTGGTTGTTTTGGTGAAAATGATGAGTTTTTTAACTTTTGAATCAGTTACTATTGCAGAAATTTATTTACCAGAAATTTTTATGTTAATTACAACATTTTTATATACTGGATCATATTCTTTTAGAAAAAGTTTACATTCTTTATTGATTAATATTGTTCATTCTTTTAGTTGTTCACCAAATTTAGCACAAGATAGAAAAGATCATTTAATAAATATTTGGCATGATTTATGTAGTGCTAAAGGGAAATTATTATTTGGATTAAGTGATGAAATGAGACCAATGAATTATGATTATTTTGTTTTGGCAGCTGTTAAACATATTGAAAGTTGTTGTATGGTATTAATGGATATTTTAAGTACAATTGGTAGTGTTCATGATGCAAATCAATGGAGATCAAGATGGAGTTCATTTGTTATGAGAACATGTTTTTTAGAATGTCCTGTATTACAATGTCGATCATTTTTAGTATTAGGATGTTTAGCAAGAATTGAAGTTGAAGATTTGGTAGTAACTCAAGTATTACATGTTTTGAAACGAGCTTTAGCAAGTGAAATGTTATCATTAAGTGAAGAATATGCTGCTTGTACATTATTTTGTTTAACTAAAATGGTTGATGGATTACCAGCAAATTCACAATATCATTGTAAATTATTATGGTTATCATTAGCAATTTTAAGAGGTAGTAATTCAACCTTATTTAGTTATGCTATATCATTATTACAATCTAGTTTAAGAGCATTAGATGATAATGGAGTATTTAAAACTACTTCAATGGCAGAATTTTTAATTAGTGGTAGAAAATCTATTGAAAAAGAATGGCAACAATTAGATCAATTAACAAGTATTAAATTTAGTGTTGAATATTTTGATGTAGCAGTTTGTGCAACAATTGCAAAAGGATTAGAAAGAAGTACCACTAGAGCAGCAACATTAAAAACATTGGAAACCTTTTTAGAAGTTAGTGCCAAAAATAATGTTAAAGAACGACAATCAAATAGATATCCATCATATTTATGTTATTTATATTTCTTATATTTAGGATGTCGAAGTGATAATGATTTGAAAGATTTATTGTGGGTTGCAGGATATCCAGAAGATAATATTCCAAATACTAGTTCAACAAATAATAATACTAATAATCAACATCATAATAATAATACTCATAATCATTCACAATCACATGGATCATATTATCATCCAGAAGAATCTGCTGAAAGAGTACCAATATTATTAAGAGAATTTTTATCAGATGATTCAAATGATTCAACAGTATCAATGTTTTTAGCTGGTCATTTATTTAGAAGATGTCATGAATTTGATAGTATGGATTTAAGATTTTTAGAATCTTTAAGAGCAGTTGGTGATAAAAATTTGGAGAAAAAAGCAATGATTTATTCAATGATTCGAGATAAAGTATTAAAATTTATTGAACAAGGTAGTAGTGATAGAATTACTGAAGCTTTATTAAATGTTAGTGGAGATATCTTGGCTAATGTTGAATTATTTGATAAATTACCACAACATCGAAAAAAATTGCATAATATTTTAATTAGTTCTGGTTTGGAAGGTTTATTAATGGATCAACCATCATTAAATGGATCAGTATTAACAGAAGAAGAACAATTAATGAATCGTCAACGATTTGCTGCATTAGTTGGTAAAATGGTTGAAAAACGAACTTAATTTATTTTTTATTTTTTTTATTATTTTTATAATTATTAATGTATAGACTAATTTAATATTTTTTTTTTAATTATTATTATTACTAAAATTGATGTCTATGTAATCTAAATAATAACATTGTAGCTTGAGCATCTTCAACAGAAGAATGTTCTCCTGATTGAATATCTATATTTAAAATTTCTTTTGATAATTTTTTCAATGATGGAGGACCACCTTTTGTAAAATTTCTAAAAGGTTTATGCAATGAAGTATCTCTACATTTATTTCTTGGATGTGAAATCATTAAAGCTTTCAAATCATTTTGTATAGCATGACCAACTAAAATTTTATCCTTAAATAATTCAGAAACTTTTAATTGAATTTCTTTAAAGCTTGGAGCATTTCTAACTAAATCTGGTGTTATACCAGAAACCCAAGTTCTCCAATCTGTAACTCTTTCACCAGGTTTAACAAATTCATCTAAAATTACATGTCCATAATAATTAACAATTGAAACTCTTGCTAAAGTTGATCTTGTACCATTTGATCCAACTCCAACAAATTCACAATCAACTGCTAAATATCTACCAATAGATTTTTTTTTATCATTAATTTCTTCTGATAATATTTTTGAATTTGTTAATGCATGATCTTCTTTTAATAATATTTCTGATACATTTAATTTATTATTTTTTAATTTAATTATTTCATCTTTATTATTCTCTATCTTTTCTTCTTGTTTAATACCAAAAATTTCTTCTTCTGTTGGTAAAACTATTGGACCTTTTTTCTTTATTTTTTTAACTTTTTTAGTTATTGTTTTTTTTTTATCTTTTGATATTTTGTTATTATTATCTTTTTTTTTACCTAAATTTAATTTTTTTTGTAATTCTTTCCAATTTGATGATAATATTGGTTCACTCATTTCTATCCACTGTTTTTTATTATTATTATGACTTTTTTTTTTGGTAAAACTATAAGTATATTGATATGTTATGATAGGTTTAGTTAAATAATTGTATAAATGTAAAATAAATATTGAAATGCAAAAATATAATGATAAATAAAATGTATTAATGTTGTCGTCAAGTTGCCAAAATAACATTTGACATAAAATAAATACGTTTTGAAAAAAAAAAAAAAAATTGATAAAAAAAAAAATTCAATTTAAAGACATTTTTTTTTTAAAAAATTAGCCGCACAGATTAAATTTAGTAGTGGGTAGCACGCGTGTGTGTGTGGTTATCGATCCCAATACTTATATTTTTTGAAGTTCATAATTTTTTTTTTATATCTGTCTCATCAACATAAATATAGATCACAATAAAAAAGTATGGTGGAGAAAAGAGAATTATCATCTGCTGATAGTAGTACAAGTAAAAGGCAAAAGATTGGTAAAGAATCTGCTGAAGAACGAAGAGCTAAAATAGCAGCATTAAA
Organism: Blastobotrys capitulatus; assembly: GCA_030564325.1. Taxonomy (NCBI): domain Eukaryota; kingdom Fungi; phylum Ascomycota; class Dipodascomycetes; order Dipodascales; family Trichomonascaceae; genus Blastobotrys; species Blastobotrys capitulatus. The sequence continues at coordinate 78,804 of JAJLUL010000062.1, read as the reverse complement.
AGCAAAACGAGAACAAAAAGAACGAGAGAAACAGCAAAACGAAAGATCAAGTTTATCACCTAATCCATCAAGTACTGATAATAATAATAATGAAACTAAAGATAACAAGAAACAAGAACTGTTAGAAAAAATTAGAGCTAAAAAAGAATTACTTCAAAAGAAAAAACAACAAAGTTCTGAGACTACTACTACTAGTTCAAATAATGGATTAAATGCACCATTACATCCATTATTACAACAACAAAAAGAAGAAGAAAAAATTCAAAATAATCCCTATCTTGCTGATTTTAATAATACTATCAATGACTATCCTACCAGGAGAATTAAAAAATTATCTTTTAATCAACCTGGGAAATATATAGCAAAAGGTGAACAATATAGACAACAAAAACAACAAGAATTAGAATTACAACAACAAAAAGAACAAGAGAAACAATATTTAATAAACCAAGGAATAGATATTGTAGCAGATGAAGAAAATTTAAAAACTGAAATACCACCAGAAATTGAATGGTGGGATGTAGAAATGTATAATAATAATATTGAAATAAATTCATTAATTCATCATCCAATGGAATTAAAAGCACCATGGTTAAAATATCAACCAAAAGAATTAAGATTACATATGACAAAAAAAGAAACAAAACGATTAAGAAAAAATAAAAGACAAGAATTACAACAAGAACAACAAGATCGTATAAAATTAGGATTGGATCCTCCTCCTCCACCAAAATTGAAATTATCAAATTTTATGAATGTTTTAGCAAATGAAGCAACTAGAAATCCAACACAATTAGAAAATAAAGTTAAAAAAGAAATGCAAGAAAGACAAGATAAACATGATGAAGATAATGAATCAAGAAAATTAAATGATGAACAAAGATGGGATAAAAAAATTGAAAAAATTGATAAAGATAAATCAACAAAAGGTATTTATACAGCAGTTTTTAAAATTAATAATTTACAAGATTTTAAACAAAAATTTATTATAAATAATGAAATTAAATCAAATCAATTTACTGGAATGGGGATTTTTAATTCAAATTTTGTATTAATTATTGTTGAAGGTAGTCAATTATTAATAAAAAAATTTATAAAAAGATTACAAAGAATTAAATGGCAAGAAAAATCAATACCAAAATCAAAAGAAGCAGAAATTAAAATGAAAGATTTGGATTTATCAAATAATAAATGTTTATTAGTTTGGCAAGGTCAATTATCAAATTCAAAATTTAAAAAATTTACATTTCAAGATTGTGATACTGAAGAAGATGCAAAATTATTATTAAAAAGATTTGATTGTGAACATTATTGGTTAGAAGCAAGAAATATTAATTAACACATTATATATATACAAAAAAAATAAAAATATAGTTAGTTTCTAAAGACGAATCATCTAATCTTTCTTAATTTTAGCCAAGATTTCAGCATCTCTGAATAATAAGAAATCTTCATCACCAATTTTAATTGATGATCCACCATATGGAGGAATTAAAACTCGATCACCAGCTTGAACACTTGGTGCAACAATTTTACCAGATTGATCTGGAGCACCTGGACCAACTGATAAAACTTCAGCTTCATTTAATTTTTCAACATTTTTTTCTGGAATATAAATACCTGAAGCAGTTTTTGCTTGTGCTTTAGCTCTTTGAACTAAAACTCGGTCAAATAATGGAACAATGTTTTTGAATGATTTGATGGCGCTCTGTAAATTGTAAGTTAGTTGTTGTTGATTAATATTCAATTGATTATACATACCATTGTGGGTTTGTGTTGGTTAGGTTAGTGTGAAAGTTAGTAAAGATCAAAAGTTAGTGGTGGAAAAATAAAAACAAAAAGAAAAAAAGGAAGAAATTTTTGGTGGATTATATAAAAAATTTTTGAGGTGGGAAAAAATTATTCATGGTGGGGAAAGATCGGTCTTTAGTAGGTAATGGAAAATTCTGGGAGGTTCAGTGAAAAAAAAAAAAAAAAAAAAAAATCCTAGTAGTAGATATGCCGACAAGTGCCTATCTATCATTAATATCTATTTATCTATTAGTACTTATATTATAAACATCTTGTCCACTTAATTGATTTACTTGATGTTTTAAATTAAAAATATCTCTATTCATGTCACTTATCATTTTTTCTAATTTTGTTAATTTACTAAATGCAAATTCATCTTCATTTGATTCATGATTATAATCAACTGAACTTATAACTTGATCTAATCTTTTATTAGTATCTTTAATACTATCATTTAATGTATTAATTTCATCACCTCTTAAATTAAATGCATGTACCAATTTTCTTGTAAAACTATCAGTATATCTAATATTTTCAATAATTTCTTTACTAAATTTCCCTAATGTATGATTACCTTCAATAAATTCATTCAAATCTTTTTCACTTTGAAATAATGTTGGATTTTTTGCCAAAATTGGTGAAATTTTTCTAATAGCTTTATCAATAGTTCTTAAATGATTCATTGATTGAGTATTATCATTAAAAATTTTATCAAAATTACTATTTGCAATAATTGTTTCCATATCTTCACCTTCATTTCTTGATGGTGGTAGTAAAGGTTGATTATTTAATGTTTCTAATGAATCTGGTTGTTCTTCTCTTGTTAATCCTTTTGACATTGCTTCTTCATGATTTTTACAAAATCTATTAACTGGATAATCAAAATCTTTCAAAACTTTTTGAATACATTCTTGATTATTTAATAAATCCGTTTCATTAGATGGACCACCTAGTTTATCAAATTGAAAATAAATATATGATGTTTTATGAATAAATAATTTTTCACTACCTTTAATTGATTTTTTATATTTTTCAAATGTAACTTTTGGATCTAATGGTACTAAACCAGTATTTTTAAATCCATTAAATACTAATGTTTTTGTTAATTGATTAAAAGATTGATAAAATGCCAAATGAAATGCTGCTACTTTATCATTAAAACATCCTTCTCTACCTTCAGTTTCTGTTGCTAATTTATGATTAGCTTCCATATGAATAGTAAAATATCTTCTTAAATTTTTAAAAACTTCTGGATTTAAAGGTTGAACACTTGTACTTAAATTTCTTGGAATATGAACAATTGTAATATTATTATCTTTTGCATATTGTCGAATTTCTGGTGAATCATGAGATGGTGCATCATCAAATAATACAATTCTTGTTGGCATATTTGAACAATCATTAGTATTATTATCTCTCATATATTTTGCTTTAGATTGTTCATCAAAATGTTTAAAAAATTCCAAAAAAATTTTAGAATTTATAATTCCACCATAATAATCTTTACCAATTGACCAACTTTCTGGCATACCAATAATTTCTCTTTCTTGATCATATAAAACTTGTAAATGTTTCATTACTAAAAATGGTGGTAATAATTCACCATCTGCACATGCAGCAGCAATACAAGTTTTAAATTTACCAGAAATATTTAATTTATGATAATCAACTTCATATTGAGCTGGAATAATTAATTGTTCTGGAATATAATCATCACCAAAAATTGTTTTATCAATTGCATAAATATAAGGAGTTGCTGATTCAATTGAATCAAATTTTTGTAAAACTTCATAATAAAATCTCATATATAAATCCATAATATCAGCAGCTTTTGCAGCTTTTTTAAAAGTTCTTGAATCATTTAATATAACAACTTTAAGTTTATCTCTCCATCTTGATACAAAACTACCTTTTAACCATTTTGGTGACATAAATCTTCCACCTCTTGAAAAATCAGGTAAATGTTTTAATGCTCTTTTAATTGTAACTGCTTTATTATATTTATAAGAATCAAGACACCAATTACACATTCTTACTTCTTCTTCATATGTTGTAAAAGCTTGACCGGAATCATTACTTGCTTCATTCAAATTTGTAACATGTACAATTAATGGATTTTCATTATTATCATTTTCAATATTTGCAACACCTTCAGTATTTTTATTATAAAATTTGGCACCTCTTAAATGAGCTCTACTATTACCAACAAATGGAATACCTTCCATAACATGTTTATAAAAATTTCTTGCTAATGATTTTGAACTAGTTTTATGTTCTTCTGCAACAATTCGAAGCATTTTTGAAACTTCACGATTGAAAACTCTAACACCATTTTCATCAACATAAACTCTTTCTGTGCCAGAATTATATCTTGCAAGCATATCTTCATATGCTGCAAGATTTCTTTCATTTCTGGTACTCATTGAATTTTATTTATATTTTTTTTTTTTTGGTTTGTTTATTTGTTTGTTTTTGTTTTTGTTTTGTTTTTGGAGATTGGTGATTGGTGATGGTGTTGGTGTTGCACTTGTTGTGTGATATCCAAACGAGTGAAAAAAAAAATGGAAATGGGGTGGTTGAAAAAGTACGTCAAGTAATTTTCTCCTTTAAAAGGATTTTAGTGCTCCCAACTCGTTTATAACAAATATATCGGCTCGTTGGGAGTTTTCTGGTTGTACAGGGATGATATCGCATCTACCAGTAATAATCGAGTAAAACAATAAAATTGGAAGATACAAAATTGGAACTAAAACTAGTCTAGAAAGCATTTTAATTAGAACATTCCTGTCGGTGTTCCGATATTTGACCCCTATGTGCGTCTTTTTGGTTTTGCTAAGTTTATTGTTTTGCCCGATTCTGAATGGTACAGGGTAGGGGTAGGGTAGGTTACTAAGTTCAACTGATTCTCTAAAAAAAAAACTCCATGATCATCTACGATCAAGACATACTTTATCTTATCAATTTATTGTGTATCTACTTTAAAAAAAAAGACTAGCATTGGCAATATTATCAACTACCCATTAAAGATTTGAGGATATGAAACTAAAGGGCCAAATGAACGTAGTATATATTACGTATAAAAGTAATGTATTAATATTATAATTATTTAAAAAAATAAATAAGGTAAAGGTTGATAAGTTTATTCCAAGAAATATCTCTATCAACTAAGAATTGCTTTCTAATGTTCTTAATCTTTTAAAAACTCTTGATTAATTTTTTTGTATAATACCAAAAAATGTCAATAATTAATAAACCTGCTAATCCAACAGCAACAGTAGTTGTTGAAACCCCACTAGCAGCTAATAAACAATTACCCCAACTTGGATGAATTTGATCAGGATAACCATATGATGAACTTAAAGATGGCGATGGGTTAAAACATTGATTATATAATAAATCAATTTTAAAATTAGCAAAACCTATTTTATCTTTTTTACTAATTTTATTATTAATAAATTCCCACGTTGTTTCTAACCAATCAGGTAAAACTCGACTTGTAATATATTGATCATTATAATCTTCAGGCATTAATGTTTGAATATGAGCATGTATAGTTGGTGAAATAACTAATAGAATTATTGTTAATAATACTATAAGTGATGGAATGATAATATTAACTCTTTTTCGAGATCTTCGACTTGCTGATAACATCTGGATTATTTTACACTTTGGTTTGTTGGTAGTCTTTGATATAAAGTGTTACAGACGCGAAATGTCAAATTGATTGTATGTGGTATCAGAATTTATGTCAGTGAAAATTAATTTAGTATTAATTTTTGTTTTGTTTATTTTCTATTTTTTGTTGAGCGCGTTATTTTTTTTTTTGGGAATTTACATGGATGACACACATAAACGGATATCCGATTATAGTTTAGCGGAACGCCGATATATTTGAAAAAATAAACTTCTTCTTGGTAACGATACCAGTGCTTAAATGATTAATTTTGATGAAAGCAAATTAGACTAGTTTATGTTATTCAAGTACTACGTTTGGATATATATTATTGATACTACTTTCGGCTCGAGACTATGAAGTAGCCAATCATTTAAAATGCACTCTATTATGATATTTCATATGTACAGTACAAGGTTGAATTTCTAAAGCTGGTACAACAGCTAGCTGAATCGAGCTCCTATTACATTCAATCATGAAACTATAGTGAATAAATAGGAACAAAATTTGATATCATACACTCATTAAATGATTGTTTGTGCACATGTGCGCATGCTGTAGTCTGATATCATATATATTATTATATATATACTACATGCCTTATATATCTCTATCTGATATACAAATTGTACATTGCAACATGTATCCGGATACTGAGTATTTATGAATTCTACCAGCACGCTCAAACTTGACCAGCGCTGCCCTATAGCTAGTGCATTATGCTTCGCTCATTGATATCATATGTCTAGCATCAAAATTTACCTGGTATATGGAGTTCAAATCTTTAGCATTGAATTATAACTGTTATCAAATAGAAATCAAGTCTAGTTGTACTATAGTATACCAGTATACCAACAAGCTGTTTTCCATGCATATGAAAAACGTTAAATGATACCAGGGTATGTAAGACTCTCACAATATACATATGATTGACTAACCCCACAGAATCCAATTTTCTTTCAAAATTTTGAACATCCACCTACCCCTTAATGCATATAGAGTACACTTTAAAAAAACCTACTACAATAAAAATAATGTTTATATGCTGGATCTTATCTCATCTAGCCGAGCAAACTGAATAAAACTAGGCATCAATATTTGATCATCCATCATTGGCATACCAAGTTATTTTAAATTGGACATCTATCTATAGTAACTTCAACATGCAATGACAGTACAATAATGGTTCTAGAGTGGTATAATTTGGCATTTTTCAGTCTGCTTCCCCCTTTTTTTCAAATCAGGCTTAGCTTTTCAAGGCTTTGTACCGGTTCAGAGCCTAAAAAGAATTGCCAAGCCCTTGAAAAAAAAATTCTCGTTGTGTGATGTATAACTGTATGCTTGTTCAAGCCCAAAAAAATATAAATAGACAAAACCGTTTACGTAGTCTAGTTTAAAAAAAAATCACGGGTACAACTTTTACAAGCTACAAATTAAGCTTTAATAAAAATTTCTCTAACATCTCCAAATAATACATCTGATACTTTTTTTTTAATTTTTACTTTTATTTTTTATAACAACCATTCGACATAACCCAACCTTTTTTTTTTTTTTCCACTTCAAAAATTACTTATTTATTATTTTAGAACCTGCGAATTCTTATTCGCAAAAAATAAAACTTTTTACTCAACAACACAAAACCACGTTATAGAATAGACTTAATAAACAAAAAGAAAGAAAGAACAAAATGAAACTTAGTCTTTATTTAATATTTAGCACCCTTTTTTGGTGTTCAACAACTCTTGGAGCTATTGATTTTACTATTGGTGATAAAGAATCAACAAAAGAAGCATTAAAACCTATTGTTAAAGGTTTAATGGATTATTATTGGGGTTCAAAAGAAGGTGGTATTGTTGGTATGTTTGTTCCACCATATTATTGGTGGGAAGCAGGAGCAGCATTTGGATCAATGATTGATTATCAATATTATACAGGAGATACAACTTATAATAAAATTTTAAAAGAATCTTTAATTTATCAAACAGGACAAAATGAAGATTATATGCCATCAAATCAAACAACAACAGAAGGTAATGATGATCAAGGATTTTGGGGAATTACAGTTATGGCAGCAGCAGAAAAAAATTTTAGTAATCCACCAGATGATAAACCACAATGGTTAGCATTAGCCCAAGCTGTTTTTAATACTATGGCAGCTAGATGGGATACTCAACATTGTAATGGTGGATTAAGATGGCAAATTTATACTTGGAATTCAGGTTATGATTATAAAAATACTGTTGCAAATGGTTGTTTATTTAATATGGCATCAAGATTATATAGATATACAAATAATAAAACATATGAAGAATGGGCAAATAAAGTTTATGATTGGGTTGAAGGTGTTGGTTATTTACAACCAGATTTTACATTATATGATGGTGGTAAAATTGATGGTAATTGTTCAAAACATACTCAATTACAATGGACTTATAATTATGGATTATTTATTTCAGCTTGTGCATTTATGTATGATGCAACAAAAGATGATATTTGGAAAGAAAGAGCAACTAAATTATGGGGAAAATCAGGTGCATTTTTTAAAAATGGTATTATGTATGAAGCAGCTTGTCAACCAAGTGGTAGATGTAATAATGATCAAAGATGTTTTAAAGGTATTTTTTCAAGATTTTTAGGTTTAACAATGCAATTAGTTCCAGATTTATTTGATGATATTATGGAAAAATTACAAACTAGTGCAACAGCAGCTGCAAAAACTTGTAATCCTGGTGATTCTGGTTATACATGTGGTTTAAATTGGTTTGCAGGAGAATTTGATGGTCAATATGGTATGGGTGAACAAATGAGTGCTTTAGAAGTTATTCAAAATACTTTATTAACTAAAGATGTTCATAAACCATTGACTAATAAGACTGGTGGTACATCTAAAGGTAATCCAAATGCTGGTACTTCATCAGGTCAAGATCAAATGAAACAAAATAAATTGGATATTCAAACAAAAGATCGTGCTGGTGCAAGTATTATTACAATTTTGATTATTGGTTTTACTATTGGTACTGGTGTATGGATGATGAAGTAGATTAGTTGTTTTTATTATGTATTTATTTAACTTATGTATTTTTATTGCGTTTTTTTTTTTTTTTTTTTTTTTTTTTTTTTTTTTTTTTTTTTTTTTTTTTTTTTTTTTTTTTTTTTTTTTTTGTCTAATGGTTTTGTGTCTCCTGCTCTGTTTTTTACACATTTTGTAGATATTTTGTGAAATTTTCTTAAAGCCTGTCGGCTGAAACGTTGAAAAGTTTCTATTTTTAAACCTTAAACGCTTACTTAAAGAAAAAATTTTAAAGCGCTAACTACGCTGCGCCGCTAGAATTTTTTTCTTTATTGTCCCAATTCAAATTTTTTGAAAAAGCAAAAAAATTATCAAAACAGGATTTATAACCCCTGGGTTAATTTTAGGCTCTACAAGTATCTATCCATAGTCTAAGTTGATTTTTTTATACATTATGTAGATATAAAATAGTACTATAGATCATATATTATTGAAGCACTTGAAATAATACTATTCGCACTAAAAATCCTTACCAATGCTTAAATTCCATCGGACTCCCGGTATTAAAAGACCCTTAACAACAAAAACAAAAAAAATATTCACCTGCACTATCTAAAATTCCCAATACCGGTTTTCACACTTCGGTAACACACTAAGTAGCTTAGCAAAAGCACTTTATCACTGCTTGAACCAAAAAATATTAACGCAACAGCCTCGTAGCCTAAGAAAAACTGCATCACTTAAAATTCTTGGCAACCCCGTAAGAATTTTGAAATTCACGACTTTTTTTTCAAATTCAAACATTCATAAACCATACGACAGTTTATTTTAATATTAAAAAAATTAAAAGTGTTCCTGAAATAATTTTTGATAACAGATAACAGGTCTCACTTTTTATTTTTTTTTTTTTTAATTCATTCTTTCACGTTATCCATATAAAAGCCAAGATATAACAAAAAAATGATAATATTCAAATTCATTTTATCATGTTTATTATCAATCTATTCCATTGCTTATGGAATAGATTTAGACCCAACAAATGAAGATTCTATTGAATCTTTACAAACATTAGTTGCTAATGGGATGATGGATTATTATGATGGATGGAGACCAGGTGGTGTTGTTGGTATGTTTAAAGAACCTTATTATTGGTGGGAAGCAGGTAGTGTATTTGATACATTATTAAATACTATTCATGTTACTGGTAATACAACATGGAAACCTTTAGTTAAACAATGTTTAATTTATCAAGCAGGACCAAATCGTGATTATATGCCAACAAATCAAACAACAACTGAAGGTAATGATGATCAAGGTTTTTGGGGTATTGCAGTTTTAACAGCTGCAGAACAAAATTTTACAAATCCTTCAAAAGATGAACCACAATGGTTAGCATTAGCTCAAGCAGTTTTCAATACTATGGCAGCTAGATGGGAAACTGGTAGTTGTAATGGTGGATTAAGATGGCAAATTTATCCTTGGAATTCAGGTTGGACTTATAAAAATTCTATTGCAAATGGTTGTTTATTTCATATTGCTGCAAGATTAGCAAGATTTACTGGTAATGAAACTTATACTAAATGGGCACAAAAAGTTTGGGATTGGGAAGTTGGTGTTAAATTTATTGATAATTATTTTAGTGAAAATGCTTATAGTGTATTTGATGGTGCTGATATGAGTAAAAATTGTACTGATATCAGAAGATTAGAATGGACTTATAATTCAGGTTTATTTATTAGTGGTAATGCATTTTTATATAATATGACAAATGATGAAAAATATTTAGATCGTGCAACAAAAATTTGGACAAGAGCTAAAGTTTTTTTCAATCAAGATAAAATTATGTATGAAGCAGCATGTCAACCATCAAATAGATGTAATAATGATCAAAGATCTTTTAAAGGTATTTTTTCAAGATTTTTAGGTTTAACAATGCAAATGGCACCATCATTAAAAAGTGAAATTATGGAATATTTAACAGCAAGTTCACAAGGAATGGCTCAAAGTTGTATTATGGGAGATAATCCTGGTACTGCAGCTTGTGGTATGAATTGGTTTCATAATGGTTTTGATGGTGTTTATGGATTAGGTGAACAACAATCTGCATTAGATTTATTAAATACTTTATTAATTGATAAAGGTACTCCACCTTATACTCATAAAACTGGTGGATCAAGTAAAGGTGATGGTGCTGCAGGTTCACAATCTAATAATGATCCAGAACAACCAAATCAATTATCAGTTGAAACTAAAGATAAAGCAGGTGCTGGTATTATTACTGCAATTGTTGTTTTATTATTAATTGGTACAGGAACTTGGTTATTATTTTAAGTTAGATTTGAAAATTTAAAAAATAAAAAATGTCAACATTTTTTCTATATATATTTATAATATTTATAATAATTTAATAATTTATGATAATTTATTTATACAGCAACAGTTAAAACTTGTAATTGAACACCAATGCCACCAGGACATCCTTCACCTTCTCCAACCCAAATTAAAGTTTTATTTGGACAAACCATACCTGATTCTTTACCATCTAATTTCAAAGTTTCTGAAGTAGTCCAGTTACCAGTAACACTATTAGTTGAATTAACAGAATATTGTTGGAATAATAAGGCTTGACTGTTTTGATCAACATTTAATAATCTTGATGGATCATGAGCATCGGCAATAACATTTGGACCAATAACTAATCGACCAGCGAAAGCTTGACCCATACCAGTAGCACCAATGGTTAATTCACCATCAGCAGCAATGTTGACAGGTTGTTGATGAACTTTTGGTTCACCAGATTTAATAGTAATTAAACCAAATTGTGATGATTTATTGGTACTATTTAAATGTTGAGCATCTTTTGTTAATGCATTGAAACTAACAATTTCACCAAAGGCGACTGAAGATGCAGCAATAGCAGATAAAATAGTAGTGAATTTCATTTTTGTTTGTTTGTATTTTTTGTTTATTTGTTTATTTGTATAATTTTACAAAAGATAGTATAATTTTAAATTTGATTAAGGGAGGATCTTATGGTTCTTTTATAATTTTTTTTGAATCTATGTAAAAACGGAATTTTTTTTCTCTTTAAAACTAATTAATATGTACTATTATTTGAACATGCGTTAATGCTTTATAAATGTTTTGTTACTACTACTTAGGCAATTTCTATTTAGAGAATTTTAAAGATTTTTTTTATTTTTGTTTTTTTTCAAGTTGGTTCCTTAGACCTGCTGGAAAAAAGGTCGATGATCATCAGGAGAACTTGCTACATTCGGACGGCTCAAATTTTGTTTTAAGAGCATGACAGATTGATTTTTTTTTTTTTTTTCACCAATGAAATATTTCATCGACACTGTAAGTGTGTGTTGAAAATTTGTTACTAAGTAGTCCACCGCCTCCATAGAAATTTTTATGCATTATGACAATTGTTTATATTTTCTAGTTTTAAACCAGCTTGAGTAGATTTTTCAAACATACCAAAAATTTATAAACAGTGACGTTTATGTTACTCGCGTTATGATACAGTACGTAAATTGGCAGTGAAAATTTTTATGTCAAACTTAAGGCCTGTGTACAATTGAAATGAACTGTGGAGCAAGGAGGTCGTGTGAGCTTTCTAATTGACAAGTTAAAAGCTATGATCAAGCTTTTGACAGTTTATTAGGATACTCTAGTTTTCAATCCATTAAAAGGATTATAATCAATATATCATCTATATATGATACCGATGAAGGGAAATATATCGGGTAACTGTTGAGAAGATTATAAAGAAACGTTGAGCTATTATAATTAGATTGTAATTGAATTGGGTATTGTAGATCCGAGAGCAATTTAAAATAAGTTTTATTATCCCATGGATGTTTGTTTACACTCACAATGTGTAGGTATAGCTATAATCTGATATATCATCATAATATCGAGATGGCGATGTTGATAATCTTATAATTATAACGGTAACATGAGCGCATCTCTTTATTTTCGATAATTAATCATTTGCTGATCAAAAACTCCCTATTATGGATGTACCTAAGTTAAAATCTGATAAGAAATTGGCAAACCAGCCTGTTAAACCAGCCATCAATTTAAAGTATTGTAGTTGGATATATTATAATGACCAAGGTGGTTGATCGAAATTGCAATTTATCTATGGCTATAGTAATTCTCGCCCTCTTCAAGATGGCTATATAATCTGATAAACTAGATACATGTATGATGTATGTCTATATATAATATCTGCTCATGATTTTAAAATATTACACTAATATTTATCAATTAACGCTATATATCATTATTTATTTATAAATAGCTTAATACAAACAAACATCTTTTGATCATCATTCACCATCCTGGATGATTATACCACTGATGCTGTATGTTCTATATGGATATATGTGCACAGCCAATATATCTTCCAAATACTGTCAGTCAGAGCTACTCCTATTTTTTTCACGTAATAGCCCCTGTATTCTACAGTAACTTGAAACATTCCACTAAAATACTAACTGAAACTCCAAGTCAAGTACATAATAACTATTAAAAGGGAAAAAAAAAACATTTGAGTATGTAAAAATCATCAATTCATAAAAAGGTTCTTTATATATATATATATAAGTTAGTCTTGTCTAAAAACATTATAAATGTAAAAATAAAAAATGCAGGAATATTAAAATAATATGGCGGGTATTAAATCAAAAAAAAAAAATGCAAAAAATAATCATAAAAGATCATAGAAAAAAGTGTTTAAGAAGAAGATTGACTAATCTCTTTTTCTTGTTCTTTTTCTTGATCTTTTGAAACTGGAACTTTAATTCGTTCTTCATCAGGTTCACTAATTGATGATAATTCATGTTCTGGCATATCATGAATTGTAAAATGATATTTACCCCATGTAAACCAATAAATTAAACAGTAAATCAAATAGACAGCAATAACAACACTAACATAATTCATATTACCAGCACTAACTGGTTGTTCAAATGGGAATGAAAAAAATACTGTTGCAAAAATAGTCCATGCAACAACAATTAAATTTGGAATCCAACCCCATTTACCTAACCAAAATGGTCCATGATTAATTTTTCTTTTTTTAGCTAATAAACATAAAACTGGAACAATATATGATAACAATAAAAAGATAATACAACCAGTAACCATTGCATTAAATGCAGTTTCAGATCCCATATATAAACAACCTAAAATTGCACACCAAACACAACTCATTAAATGAGCATTAAATGGAACACCTAATCTTGGATCAACTTTTGACCACCATCTTGAACCTGGTAAACCATTATCTCTTGAAAATGACCAACATAATCTTGCTTGCCATGTATGTGATGCAATATTACAACCAAATGCTGTCAAAACAATTAAAGTTTCTAAACATAATGCACCTGGAACTGATCCAACTGCTTGATAATAAATATCTAAAATTGGAACACCAGTATTTGAATTAAAAATATCATCTAAATTTTTCATTGAAAAAAACATTGAAATAACATAAGTAAATGATGTACAAAATCCAATTGCAACAGTACCCATAATTGCAATTGGAATAATTCTTTCTGGTCTATGAACTTCTTCTGCTAAATGAGTTGCACAATCTAAACAACTAAAACACCAATTTGGATTAATTAAACCAACAATAAATGCAATAGCTGTTGAACTCCAACCAGTACCATTATTAAATTCAACAAAAACAAATCTTGGTGATTGATAATCACCTCTTGAACAAATTAAAACTGTTAAAGTAATTGTAAAATAACTAAATAATGAAACATATAATGCTGCTTTACTAATATGAGGTAAATATTTACCATAACAATTAAATAAAAATGTAACAAAATTAATTAATTGAAATGCAACAAATACTTGCCATGTTTGAACTTCAAAATCTGGTCCTTGATGTAAAGCATACATACCAACAACTGCACTTGCAATTGTAACTGTAACTGAAGCAGATGTGAAAATTGCACCAGCCCATGCTAATGCACCACATAAATAAGCCCAAAAACCAGCATATTTTTTTGGAGCTAAAATAGTTGTCCAAAAATATTGACCACCAGAATTTGGAAATGCTGAAGATAATTCACTTAATGTTAATCCAATACATGTTGAAATAAATGCAATAATAATAATACCATAAACAATTAATAATGGACCACCAGAACTAATCCCTGTAATTAATGATGCTGAAATACCAAACCATGAATTTGTTAAACCAAATCCAACCCCTAAAACTGACCAAATACTGAAATTTCTTTTCAGTTCGGGTTTATAACCCATTTCTTCTAATTTTAATGCATCTGTATCCATTCTCTATATCTTTTTTTTTTTTTTTTTTCACTCTATGATGATTTTGGTAATTGGATATTGTATTATTTTGTTTGGATGATTATTAATAAATAAGAAAAGATATTGAGAGAAAGGGTTCTAATTTTTCTGGATGTTATAAAAATTGGATGGAATTAGGGTGGTTTATATAATGATTGAAAAATTGAATAGAAGAGAAGAAAAAAAAAAAAAAAGCACATGTGTGGACAAAAATCTTAATACTGTAGAACTCTAGTAGAGTAGATTTTGAAAGTGGGACGGATTTGGATATTCAAGCGGTACACTCCGAATCACCGATCATCAATTTTTTTCAAGCCTATCTAACCATACACTACCTTATAATTTTTATAGTGAAAAAAAGTAATGAAGGCAAAAATTTGATACGATAAAATTTTTTTTCTTTGATACCAGTTCAAGCTGGAGTTATCATGCATATGTTGTGTAAAAAAAAAAAAAAATAGCGCGCGGCGCGAGTATTCAAGCGTGGAAACCCGTTATACCAAGGCTTGAGTGAAAAAAAGCAATATCAGGGTCTATATAGGATACAGAGTATTAGCAAATAAACACTGCTTAAATCCCTTAATTATACCTGAACAACAACAAAAAAACGTGCGGATCTCAACATGTTTCACTTTCTCAATTTCTTTTGGAGTATTTTGTACTTAGTGCCAGTACCAATTGGTAATTTAATTTAAACAGTCTGCTATTCTTCCACCAAAAGTTATTGTTATATGTATGCCATGAACAATTTGCATGAGTTGACTTCTTTTCCAAGCCATATCCAGTTTAACAGCGATAATTGGTTCTAATAAAATATTACAACTGCAAAGCCTTATAGGGCATCAAATAATATATTTAAGGTAGCATATAAAACATTATTATAATTTTTAAAAAGAACAATTTTTTGGAAAATCCTTATTATCAATTATTGATATGCAAACCATTATATTTGGTTTTAATTTTTTTTTTAGTGCCATCTACTTTATTTGAAAAACCTTATGATGTTATATTGTATATATGGCATCAAATTTACTTTAGATTGTGGACATAAATTATAACTTGTTCTGGCAATATTTAAGCCAATAAGAAACCTACTTTTTTCCTCTTTTAAAAGTATATTAATTGGACGATCGATATCAAAGTTCAATTTTAGGAGAACAAAAGCTTAATCAATACTAGACTAGTTTTCTAGACTAATTTATAAATTTCTTTGTAACTATAGGCCCATATTTTGGTATACAACCAATTTAAATTATTATTGAATACTCCAAATATTCATTTCAACCCTTTTTACTATAGTATACAAGCTTCTATCCCCTTCAAACAATTAAATGTATAAGCAAGTATCATTTTACTGCTCTATATATATATTCACCAATCAATGGACAAATTTATTCAATTAAAAAATGGTAGAAGGGTTTCATTGTATCAAATACGCAATACTTACATACTTCAAAACGGTTTTAAGAATTAAAATAGTTTCACTTTGCCATCTATCGGGGACTTGAAATAAATTATATGTGATTAGTCGACCTAATGCCTAATACCTGGTAAAATATTAAATGCAATATAATCATGATCGAAATGTAAGTATAATCTACTTAAGGTTTTTTTATCAAGATGTGCCAGTGCCAGTTACTGTTGGCTTAGATATATAGTTACAATATGTACCAGGTATACTTTGATAGAACTTAATACAGTGTAAGAAACAGTCAGCCGCACTAAGGATTATTATTTTTCAAGTACTGTTGGAGTATCAATCATACATCATCGATTATTACATTGCGCAGAGGATTTATTTACCCAAGAAGGGTAATTTTTATCCATCGATCACTACACTGGTATCAATTAAAAAAGACGATACGCATGGCACTAAGAAACAAAAAAATTAAGTTAAAACTTTTAAGTGTAGATAAATAAAAATATTATGTAAACAAAATCATAATAAAGAGCGGCGTTCCTATTAATTTCAGGTAACAATTGTTAAAATTGTTTCTAAGTCCAAATTTTTACACCATTAAGTCATCGAATGGACGTGATGCCGTGCCCTTATTATCCCAGTAAACAGACGCAAACTGTGGGGATGCACTATTTAATGAAGTACATTTACTAAAAGGTTGGATTTTTTTATTCATAATTAATGAAAATTCTGATAAAGGACAAGTAAAACCAGGTCCTTGTTGACAATTTGGTAAAGGTACAACTCCATCATTTAATAAAATTCGAATATATTTATTACCAACCTCACAATTATATCTTTCAATTGTAACATGAGCCCCCATTGGTATTAAAGAAGCATCCCAAGTTCTTGGAACATGTAAATTTTCATTTGGACATGATTCTGGTGTGAAAAGACCCATAGCAGTTAAAAAAGCACTAATTTGTGGATGATGAGCAAAACTCATTATAAATTGATTCTTTGAATCTTTTGGTCCTTGCTCTAATTGTTTTAAAGTTGCATTTAAATATACTGATCCAATAACATCAGACATATCATTACCTGGTCCATATTTATAATAATCAACATAACTTTTATAATGTTGATAAATAATAAAATCATCTTGTTTAAATAATGAACAAAATCTTGATTCATCTTTATAATTTAATTCAAATGCACACATTGAAAATAAATTTTCAATATCATTTGCATCAATTGATACATGAGGATTTTCCCATTTTAATCTATCAATAATTGGTTGAGATAATTTTGGCCAAATATTATCAATCATATTTTTATATTCCCATTTTCTTGGTTTAAAATCATTACATGCTTTATCAGGAGTTAAACTATTAGCACCAAATTTTTTATCTTCACTTAATAATATAAAATTTGGTTGATGTCTATCACCTAAAAAACCTTTTGCAAAATTAACTGCTGTATCATAAACTCTTTTACTTGAAGCAGTATAAAAATTTATAAAATCTTCATTAATAAATTCAAATAAATAAGTATATTTTTTCCTATATTTATTACCCAAATCTTGAGCAAATTTAACTCCATTATATGATCCAATATCAGTTTCTTGACCAAAATTTGATGGAATTGTTACATCATTTAAAAATGATAATGATCCATCAGATGATTTTAATTTATCAATTGTTTTTTTAATTTTTAAATATGATTTTATTGTTGGATTTCTTGCTCCATGTCTACATAACATTGCAACTTGATCAACATTACATCCTGGGATTGGATCATTGTTTAATAATGCACCACTATATTCAACATATGGTCCTTCTGTACCTAAATATTTTAATATATTAAATTGATCAGCATTTTGATTCAAAGACAATGCGATGGGAGTTGATGAGAAGAATAATAATAATGACGATGAGATGGTTCCAGTTATTAATAATTTCATTTTACTTGAAAAAAAAAATGGAAATATTTTTATGGGTTTTGGATATTATGTTTCAGAAATTTCTTAATTATTTATATATAAAATACGTGGAAAATTTTGATAGAAAACTTGTTTATATCAATTAAGGTATACCTTTGTTATATTGGAATCGTTGACCTCAAAGAAATGGGATCGATTTGTTCTAAGCATTTGTTCAATGCCCAGAATTTGGAGTAGTTTTCCTCAATGGAATACATAATTGCATGCATTTACTCACTCAACAAGTTTTTCAAGAAATATATATAAGTTGTATACATATCAAGGAGATTTTAAATTGGAATGTTGTTTACATATCGATTTAGAACTTTTAAATAATTTGTTGAATAGGTTTCAGTTTCACGATAGAATTTTTTATCATATGAAAGACAATTACTTTTCTATAATGGGATCACAAATCTATAAGGTTAATCTATACTCATCAGATATCGGATAAAAAACATTTAATAAGTACGTGTAGTGCAATACGTACCTGATATGAGATCCGGATAGACATTAAAAATTGATTGATAAATCATCATCGATCATTAAAAATATATGTTTGTTTTGAATTTTTAAAGTATGCAACGTTAATCTCTTTAAAGTTCAACGTTGAGTATAATACATGTAGTGTTAATTGCAATGGGTCTAAAAATAAATAAATATAGCGTTATAACCCGAGTTTTCTATGTGAAGTGCATCAAAAGTATTTAGCTTCATTACTATCAAATTAATCCTTAGAATTGCTCGAGTAGAAAGGTGTTAGGATTTAGAAGATTCAACTTACAAGCACATTCTACTAACCCAAAATTCTAATTATTTCTTATGATTTCTATTCATTCCTTTATATTGCTACATACTTATTGCTCTAATACTGGTATTACATACCAAGTAATTACTGTAATTGTCAATAACTTTTCGGAAAAACAACGACAAAAAAAAGTTTTTTCATTGTTCAATATTTTTCATGCACTCTCAACCAAAAATCATTTTCTGACGCGCGCGTGTGTGTGGCTGAAATCTAAAGATTAACTCAACAAAAAATCCAATCTGAAACAATTGAGAAAAAAAACTTAAAAAAAAAAAATTTTTGTTTTTCATATGAAATTATTAATTAGAACAGCTTGAATATTTATCGTGGGTACCAATAAATTTAATTTTTCAAGTTTTTTCTACATTGTAATTATAATACTTTAAGTGGAACCTTTGCATTTCGTGTTACATATACTGTACCCACTTCATGATCTTGAAAAGCAGGTTTATCAGACATTATCTTTGTATCATTAGAAGTGAAAATTGGTTGTTATCAAAAACCTTTATAAACAGAAAATAGCCAAGTATACTGACCCGACTTGTTTGATAATTTAACCCCTTAAATTGTGCTATAACCTATAATACCTTGCGTATTTGTCAATATCGTAACATATCTTTTTTATCGGATATGTCGATGAGTACTCGTAAATTTGTGATCTGGAGATGGGATTGAAAAATTTTTTTTTTCAGGTACATAATTTTAATTTAAATTCAGTGTCAGTCCCACCGACAAATTATACTGGGCTATATAAAGTAACATTCATTATAGTTTAATAAATAATTCAGTAATATATACCGGATAAATATATAGTTATCATGATGCTATAGATATATATCCAATTGATATACATAGTATGTACTAGAGTTTAAACATCCAAGATATGCTATAAAACTATTGACAAAGATGGTTGGGAATTATATGTATGTGGCTTTACGTTGTATACTCCTATAATCTTTGAGCTATGTAGTACCGGTCAATTGATTAATTCTTTGGTGTTCTTGAATTCTATCCATTCTACACGATAATTCACATCTAGCTAATCGATATACCAGTAGTTGCATTGAGTAAAAAATATCGTAGTTATCCCATTGCTTAAAGCTCCGATCATGTTATAAGAAAAACAAAAAAATTCTATAAAGTTCTTCATGAAATTTAATAAATCCTATAACATTAAAAGTTATTGGTGGATAGCAACAGAGAAGCTGGTCTTGGCCATTTTTATTGTCTACATTAAAGTCTGTAGCTTATTACTGTAGTACTCGTCACCTAGTACTTTACAGTTAAAATGTAAACGAATTTCCCAACCATTTTAATGATTGAAATTTATAATCATAATAGACTAAAAGATTTGAGACAATATAGAGCTCCAGACGTTTTAACATGGTAGTAGTAGGTAACATGTACAATTGTACGTACAGTACTGCGTTGTACAGGTACGTGAACGGCTTATAAGTGAGTGCTGTAGATCCGGGTTTACCATTGTACATATGTTGTAACAATTGGTGATCTTATTTTATTTGCCATCAAATGGAGGAAAGGTGCGGCGTGGCTTTGGCCCTGAGAAATTCTTAGACAAACCAGCGAGATTACAAAGTAGATGTAGCAATACCTGGCAATAGATCAGATATTGTATTACGCAGTATTTGGTCTAATATTTCAAGGTTCTTTGACACAACGAGTTTGAATAGCTATCGTTTAAATTTTGAGTTTCTGGCTATGCTGGTATACAGTACTGTATACAATTTTTGAATTTTATCTTTAGCAGCACTGGCTCGAGGGTTTTTCTTAGCCAACTGTAGCACAATTTCTGCTTGTATCTGATATATTACGATCATGAATAGAATTTTATTACGTGGAGATGATATATGTATGAAAATTGATTGTTACCAGTTAATCGAGGTATAAACATGGAACTAAAAGAATTGTATTCCCGATCGATCTTTGAAACTTATAAAGGCAATAACTGGTAAATGTTTTCTCTAGGGCATCTCAAACTCCAACATTCGACATGCACAACCAATAATGAGACAAAGTACAAATAGAATAGAATTGACTTTTTTTTTTACCCAAAAAGATACCTTTTTTTTTTTTCCTATAATTTGTCTAATATATAACTAATTAATAAAATACTAAATAAGTTAAAGTAAGCATCATTATAGGTTTCTTGATTGGGTTGGTTTTTTGTATTATTGTAAATTAGCCATCATATTATCCTTTGTGATGTAGAGTGTGTACTCTCTTTCAATTAAGATTGACAATGAGCCTTTAATAATTTAAGGGCCGTGCTTCACTTTCTTTCAATTGTAGTACTGATATATGTATACAGGTAGCTATAACCACTAGCTACCAGTGTATAGTACTACTAAAATATTCTTTATAGAATATTTATTGATGCAGCACGGCTCTATAATGTTCGATTACCAATAGATGGATGGTAATTGTTTCAACAATTTGAATACGATATACTGTAATTACGTATTGGATAAATTTCCATCTGATGTCTGCAAAATATCGATCTTAATATTATCTACTTTTAATAATAATAATGGTTTTGTACCATAAAAATATGATGCATACAGCTACAAACGATCAGTCTACATGTATTCTTTGAAATATTAAAAAAAGTAAATTAACAATTGACATTGGACTCAAAATTTTGTATTGATTGATGGCTGCAGTCAATATTTTTTCACAACTCAGGCTGCTCAGATCATTATAATCAAACTTTGCGGGGAAATTATAAAAAACAAGTCTTAGATTAAAATTTCTTATCATTGATGATGGTCATCTAACTTATAATGCACCTTACTGATGCATTAATTTTTACCTTTTTTGGTAATATTATTTCCTCGATTTAATTAAAAAAATTTTCTCTTTTCTTTTTTATTATTATTTTGTTTTTGATAAGGCTGTTTTCTATCCGTCATCAAAGATATTTAATAAAGATCCAACCTAATTTTTAATGATCCTGGAGTTGATTCTCATAGATATATAAAATAATTATTTATCAAACAGCTTACCATTTAAGGTAATAAAGAAGAATACATATTTATCTTTTGTATAAACCTAAGTTAAATATATAATTATAAGCCGCACGATCTACCGGTTAATGCGGATATTGATGCCAGGATATATAGTTAAGAAGTACTTTAAACAGCCAAGTTTTATGATAATGAGAAGCCAAAAACATTCATAGAATTCTATTATAAATTACATCATCATCTTATCTCAAGTTTATCAGCTTATCAGTATAAATGGTATCAATTGGTTAATATTTCGGAGTTCCTAAACTTAATTATATAACTTAAGAAATTATAAGAAGGGGTTAGGGAGAATAAATTTGGAATCTTAATAATTCTCAAAGAGTAGTGTAATTGGGAATATGACATGTAGCCCCCTTGGTATGGAAACTTAACTTTTTTGCTAATCGTATAAAGCAAAATATGGCTGCAACAATTTTTCTTTCTAAGCATTGTACAATCAAACTTGGGGTTGTTATTTGGTCACATGGTTTTGTTTTATTCAGTAATTCATTGTTACAATAACTTTTCATTATTATATATAAATTCATAACTATTTTAGTTCTCTGCAAAACCTCTTTTTTGTTTTCAGTACTTTGCTGCTTGGAAGCTGTATATTACAATGAATCAAAGTACCAAGTAAGTAAGTGTAGTGCAGACTGATTGATCAGATGTAAAAGGTACTTATGCCTGAGATAAATAATGCGGCTGTACTTTTTACCGAAATTTTTTGCGTTGAACGACCAGCCGGCGGCGGTGACATCATCGCCACCCCCCAAAAAACTCTTTGTCCTTTAAGTTTACCACCACAGGGGTATAAAACCAGTAAATCTTAATTGTTTTTTTTTTTCAACGGTTTTTTTTTCGTAGATCTCGCGTAATCTTAAAATTTTAAACATGCGACATCGGTAGTGGTAATTTTCTCTTTTTTGACCATAATATCATGAAAAATTGATCAATTTTAATGAAATAAAAAATGTTCTATTCATCAAGAACCAAAAAAACTCGGCAACGGGGAATTGAACCCCGGTCCCCCGCGTGCTGCTCAATTAAACTTAATTATTAAACTGAACTGTTGACAGGCGGAAATTCTAGCCACTAAACTATTGCCGATTTGAATTCGCGCTGAAATTTTTGTTACTATTTTTCGATATATTGATTCAACGTGAGTTTTCCAGATGGGTTTTTTGGCGTTAAAATGCGTTTTGACGGACTATTTCGTACGTTTCTTGGGTTTTTAGAAGAGATTGAGTTTGTTTATGAATGATGTTTTGTCAGATTTTGTTTTTTATTAACTTTTTTCAGTAAATTTGTTTATTTATGTAAATATTTAACCCTTCTTTGTAATTGTAACAGTATAAAATAATTGGTTTGCTAATTAAATGTTTAGAATTCATAATTAGAAGTATTATCTATTATAAATTGAAGCATATTAAGTCCCATGGCTACAGTATTGAAACTATCACGGTAGTAAACGGGCCTCTGTTTTGGTTCTAGAGTTTCTAAGGATAGGAACAGCCAGTAACGTATCAGGTCCTGAAAGTTTAGCAATTTATTAACTATTATTTCTATAATTTTTAATCTCAATTGCTTAATTAAAACATAGATTCCAGATTATTGGCCAATTGCTTACTTCAAAATGATTATAAGGATATCATGAAGGCTTTAGAGCTGTTATAAATTTAGTGTTTATTTAGATCACAAGAACCGTTATATTAATAAAGTTTAGCTTCCATTGGATAAATACATATATCTGAATATTAGATGACTTGTCTATCTATCCATTGCGTTTTTTATTTATAGGTTTATACTTATATGACTAGTTGAAGTCAATTATCAATTTTACATAAAGTCATTCAGTAAAATATACACAAAATCTAGAGGCGATTGACTGTATATGATATGATTGAAGTGAGAAAATTACTATCACTCAATGACGAGTTATTGCAATCATGAGCCATTTGGATGATCAATTTGTTGACTTAATTACTTTTAAGATCAAGCAAAATTCACAATTCAATGAAACTTCTAGAGCTCTTCCAGAAACAACAAAATATACCTATCCAATCCCGAGATAAAAAGCCTAACATACATGTATAGTGTATACTGTATATATGCATCTATATATCTATGTTAACCCAATAAGTGAGTCAGTTGAGTATAGCTAGGTAATTCATACAGAATTAATCAATAATTTCGAATAAAATTAAGCCATTGCAGTATGCACAATAATATATTGCAACGTAGAATTTGATAGTATTAATTCTTTCATCTATATAAGTCATTCAGGTAAAAGATGTGGATTATCTATCATATTAGTGTTCGTATAATATGATATCGTAAAAGGTATAAAATAAAAAAACTATAAAGGGTACAATTGCAATTACAATTACAATATGTAAATTTTAATGATCATCTATCAGCCGAAACTAGGGAAAGTATAGAAATTCTTAAGATTTAATCAGAATTCAATTGAATACTAACCAAAGTTAACTACAATGCATATTTAGCTCAATTGACTTAGTATCTATCACATAATATGTATAGTTTTAATTATTTTGCTGAATTTAGGTTACAGGTTGCTAATACAATACAATATAAGCACATAATATTTAACCTAGTTCTGAAATATATATTAAAATATCAATATTAAAATTTTAAATTGTTCAAAGTTTCAACAAATACTACAAATACACAAACTGCAATTAGTGGCGATACTTCAAATGGCAACAATTTATAACTTTAAAGTCAACATTATTGAATATTAAGGATTTGATGGTGCACCATGATATTTTCTACCCGCATGCAAAAATTTTATTTTAACAAATTTCTGGAATTGCATAATATGGTCTATCGATCACAATTAGTTTCTAATGTGCATTGCTATCCCAAGAACTGGATATAGATATATATGATATTGTTATTTTCAATTTTTACCAAATCTGATTATACATGTATATGCGAACCCTTTAATTAAGATAACCCTATTTTAATATATCGTTGTATCAATCCATTACTTGACAATTGATTATGCCCGACCTATACATGACTAGCTAGTACTGCAGGATGTACAGTTGTATATGTTTTACTATGAATGCAACATACAGCCTGTACACATCTGAAAACAATTCGAATTCGAACATCCACGAAATTTAAAACTTGACACTAAAGATTACGGTTGGGCAAAAGTATACTTGGCTTCCTTAAATTTACATGGTCGATATATACTACTTATAATAAGTGCACATGTATGATCAATCGAAATATAGGCTACTTACCTTGAACGAAATTAGAGCTGGAGAATCGAGGATCTGATTAAATACAGGATATACATGTGTATAGTATAGTTTGTAATAAGTTCCACTAATTATCGTTGATAGGATTGACTTTATGCGAAAAGATTGAAATGAATTTAACACATATAATTAAACAGTATTCCCGCATAATGGTAATATCAAATTCTGTTCCCAGCCAACGGTAAATCACCAACCATCATAAAAAAAAACATAATCAAACCATACGACAATTTTGAACTCTCAACATTTTTTTGCCATAACACCGCCAATATTAACCAAACCATCTTCAAAATTTGATATAATACTCAAAATTTCTCAAATATTGTGGCTAAATATTCAAATCCCCAAAATGACAAGTTTTCGGCGCCATTAAACCCCTCAATTTTCCGAATGTCACGAACACGAACACCCGACAAAACATCAAAAATCAAAGCTTCGATGGCCAAGTTGGTAAGGCGCGACACTAGTAATGTCGAGATCGTCGGTTCGAATCCGGCTCGAAGCAACTTAACAGTTAATATCTTTTTGTTTTGACTAATTTTTGATATTTTTATTAAGTGGAATATAAAATTTCGATTCTGTAGTTTCAGTTGGTACTAAACTTGAAATGGTTTGACCATTATATTAATGTGTAAATTCTGTTTAAAAATTGATCAATATTTTTTGATTGAAAAAAAAAATGATGAAAATTTTTAAAGTTTTCAGGGGAGAAGCGCGCTATCCACTTGATGTACCGAGTAGTCTAAGATCAAGATCAGATCTACAACATTAACAGCACGAAACGAAAACTTTATTTTAATTACTATTAGTTCCTATAGAGGTGGAATATATTCAAAAACTACAAAGTGAAAAAAAGTCATATACAATTGTCTAAGAAAAAAAATTAAATAAATAAATAATAATACATAGAAGAAAATAATAACAATAAATAGCAAATATTGAGTTTTTTTTTTTTTTTATTTTAATTTTTAATATCTCACTAAGTGTTAATCCAATGATGTTTACCTAATAAACCTATACCATCTTGAGGTTCCTCATCATTACATTTATTGTACTTATTGGTAGTTGAACTTTTTCTTGTTGATGCTTTACTAGCACGTCTACTAGTTGCTTTTCTTCTTCTTGAGGTTAAATCAGAATCAGTTGAATCAGTATCATATTGATGTCTTTCACTACCATCGTTATCATCATCATCATCCTCTTCATCACTTAAATATTCTTTTTGATTATCAGAATCCAATCCAAGATAATAATCATCATTCTTATCATCAACATTATTATTATTTGGAGTATATTCACCATTTTGCCAACTTTCTGTAG
Source organism: Blastobotrys capitulatus (assembly GCA_030564325.1). NCBI lineage: Eukaryota > Fungi > Ascomycota > Dipodascomycetes > Dipodascales > Trichomonascaceae > Blastobotrys > Blastobotrys capitulatus. Next base: position 52,167 of record JAJLUL010000062.1, on the reverse strand, counting down.
CACCTTCAACATTAATATGTTTTTCTGCCATAACATCATATAATGCATAAATTTGATCTGCTTTCACTTCCATATCATTCATAATTGCTTTTAAACTTTCAGCAACTTGTTGACGTTGTCTTCTTTGAGTTGATGGATTATGACCAGTATAATCAGTAGTTAAATCGTTATATTGTTGTTTTAAAACTGAATATTCTCTACCTAATCCATCTAAAATCAATTTAATTGATTCTTCTGCTGTTGTACTTGGTCTAATCGAATGTTCATCCCAATTTTCTGCACTTTTTAATGCTGCTGTTGTTGCAGTATATGTATATGGATAATCCATTGTTGGAGCAGTTGCTTTACTTGTAGTATTACCAGTTATTGGAACAGATGATAATGGTTTATTATTATTATTATTATTAATATTTGCTGTGTAAGCATGATGATTTTCATTCTCACAAGCCCAAGTTGGTGATTTAGCAGAACAAATTTCACAAGTTTGTGGTAAAGATTCAATAACTCGATCAACAAGTTTTGGAATTTTAATTTTCTTAGTCTCTTTTGAAGTTGGAATATTAGTAATATTAGTATCGTTTGGAAGTGGTTGGTTAGTAGAATTTAAATTTGATGGAGTAAAAAATTCTGATGAATTAGTTTTACTTGTTGATTGTTGGAGTGTTGGAGTTGATCGTTGTTTATATTTTTCAACAACGTTTTGTAAAGCTTCTAAAAATGAATCATCATTATTTGAATCTTCCCAATTTAATTGTTCTGTTGAATTGGCACTAGTTGAAGGTGGTGTTGGTTGTTGAGTATACCCAATGTCTTCTGAAACTTGTTCCAAAATAGGTTGATGATGAGTAGATGATTTTTCTGTATTATCTGTTGAATAAGATTGTTCGGATTTTTGACTATTATTGTTATTGGCCAATATTGATAATAACAAATCTTTAATTTCAGATAATTCAGATTTTGGTGATTCATTTACTTGACTTGGTTGAGTTGTTTGATTTGAAGAACTTGGAGTTGATAAATTTGGAGCTGAAATAGATGTTGGTAATACTTCAGGAGTTTCCACAGAATTATTAGAATTCTTTTGATTATCTTCAAAAACTTGTGGTGGTTGATCATTAAATCTAACTTCTCGTTTAGTTGAATTATTCAATTTTTCTAATGCTTCATTTAATTTTTTATTTAAAGAGTCCTGCTCTAAATAATCAATTTCTTTATTTTTTTCATCTAATTGAGATTTTAATGATTCATTTTCAGTTTGTAAATTATCAACTTTATTTGTTAAAGTTTTATTTTCTAATTTTAATGATTCTAAATCTTTTGAATTATTATTTAAATTCTCATTATCATTTTTTAACTGATTTAATTCTTTTAAAGTTTCATCTAATTTATTTTTCAAATCATCACGTTCTTTGATAATTTTATCAGAATCACTTTGTTGTTTTAATCTTTCATCTTCTTGTTTATTAAAATTTTCAATTTGTTCTTTCATTGTAACTGCCATTGTTTTATATTTTTTGGCTCTTCGTTCCATTTCATCACCTTTTAATTTTTCTTGATCTAAATCAGTTCGTAAATTATCAACTTTATTATTTAAATTATCAATTTTATTAAAATAATCTTGTTTTTCTTTTTCTAATTGTTCAACTTTTTTTTGAAAACTACCAAAAGCTGTAAATAAAGCTTGATCATCTGGATCTAATGGTACAGAAACAATATGTTTATGACTAGTTTTCTTTCTTTGACCACCATTGTTTCTACCATGACCAGTTTCTGATGAAAATATTGATGATAATCCAGTAATATCAGGTAAATCCATATCATCTGGTTTAGTTTTTCTTGTATTTGTATTAGTAAAATTATTATTATTATTATGATTGTTATCTCCAAAAAATGTATCATTCTCTCTATAAGCACTGGGGACAACAAAATCATATTTCCCATCAGAAACTCTAGGTGTAACTCCATTATTATTTTCATAACCATTTGGATTAATATTTTCTTTTTGATTTTGTTGTTGTTGTTGATATTTTTTAGCTGATTTATTATAATAATTAGATTGTTGTTTTTCTATTGGGGCTGGTGTAGTTGCTTTATTAGTAACTTTTGGAGGTGGTGAACCTTCTTCACTTGAAGAGCGTCTATTCCATGATAAATTTCTTGGTTTTGTACGACCCAATTCAATACTAGGATCTAATAATGAATCTTGAGTAAAATCATTATTAAAATCATTAACATGAGAAAAATCTGTAAAATGTCTTTTAACTTCTGATGTAGCTATACGTGGTGATAAAATGCTATTATTACTAAAATTTCGTCGTGGTGTTTTATTATTATTATTATTATTATTGTTAGTATTTATAAATCCATTTAGATTTGTTTGACTAATATCGAATTCAGATATATCCATGTCTAATGTTGAATGTGCTTGTGGTGGTGATAATGTCATTAATAAAAGATTGATGGATTATGTTAGCTAGTTAAAAAATTTTTAAGAAAAATAGTTAAACTTAAGCTAGCGTATTAATGAATGTCAACAACAAAAAACGCGTCGGTACAAATTAAAAAAAAAGTTGAGGATGAAAAAAATAAAAAAAAATACAAAAATACAAAAAATTAAGGTGGTTGGGACCAAAAAAAATAAAACATATTTGTTATGATCCTAGATTTCCAAAAATTTGGGTTTCGAACTTTTAAGCGGGTGCAAGCGCACCTTGAAACACCACAAATAAACAAAACTAGTATTAGCTTACAATTCACGTACAAGTCGTTGCCTTGGAGACATAATATGCGGCAAAACTTTTAATGAGAGAAAAATTTCAAAACGTCCAATCATTTATTCATCAATAAAAATTAAATAAAAATTATATATAAAGTATATAAATATGCATAAAAATATATCCAAAAAAAAAGAAGCTATAATTCAAATCAAAGAAATTTTTACATTGAATTCATACCTCTTGGTTCATAAGGGAATAATAGTGATACGATACACATAACACCAAATAAAGATGCTAAAATAAAAATAGGAGCTGGAGTTTTAACATCAGCATAAAAACCAACAACACCAGCAACAACACCCATAACTCGAGCTAATGCAGCACCAATACCATTACCAGTTGCTCGACAATTAGCTGGTAAAGTTTCTGGTGTAAAAGAATATAATGTACCATAATACATATTTAAAAATAAATTAATACAACAATTAATTGCCAAATCTTGTGCAGGAGTTTTAACAACTGTTGCATAAACAAACATAAATGCCATTGTAATAATTGAAGAAATTGCTAATGAACCTCTTCTACCCATTCTTGGAATTTCAACAACTAATGCACCAACAACTGGACCTAAAATTGAAAATGCTGTAATAATAAAATTATTCCGATAAGTGGTATCTAAAGAACCATCACCCATATCTGCACCTCTTGATTCTAAATATGCAGGTAAAAATGCTGTATATAATGGATAAGCTAATCCAATTAATGTCCAAGATAACCAAACCATTACAGTATTAATACCTAATTTTTTTGTAACAAATAAACCTTTAACATTTTTACCAAAACCTGCAAAAAAAAATTTTGGATTTAACATTTGACCTAAATTTTTATCAGAATTATCATTAGAAACAACACCACATGCTTGTAAATCAGCTAAAGTTAATGGATTAGTAGTTTTACCAGCTTTTGCTAACATATCTAAAGTTTTGATTGCATTTTCATCATTACCATTTGAAATATCATATTTTGGAGTTTCAACCATTTTAATAACAACTAATCGTAATAATGCACAAATTAAAACAAATCCACCACAAGCAATATAAGTATATCTCCAACCCATATTATCTTTTCTTAAACAAGGATTTGCATCCCATTCTTCTTGATTTTTTCTTAAACCACCTTCACAACTAAAATTTGAAATTAAAGGCCATGCAAAAGCTGTTGTAACAATTTGACCTAAACCCCACCATAATGCCATTAATGTTAACATCCATTGTCTATTAAATGGTAAAAATTCTAAAAATGTAACTGCATCTAAAACTAAATTACCACCAGCAAACCAATATGAAATACTTGATAAAGATAAAACTGCAACATAATTTAAACCACCAGCACCTGCTAATGCAAAAATAGCAGTACCAAATAATGTAATATTAAATGCTAATTTTCTTCCAATAACATCACTTGAAATCCCCCACATTAATGCCCCAAACAATAAACCTGTATAATCTGCACTAATAACTGCATTAAATTCACCTTCTAATAAAAATTCATTACCAATTGGTGTTCTACAAACAGAATGTAATAATGTTAATAAAGAATCTACTGCATAACCCATACCATTAAGACAAAATAATTTCCAATGATAAGGTGTAAAACCAATTTGATTTATAGCATTATTAACTAAATTCATTTTTTTAGTTAATGCATCATCTTCCATATTCATTAAAACTTCATTTTCAGCAGCATAAAAAACCTCTGATTGTGAATCTGTATGTGAATGTTTTTTTATAGGAATATCATTTGAATCTGAAACCTGATTACTATCATCAGTTAATAATTCGGGTGTTAAATCTTTCTTCATTATTTTATAATTGGATTATTTGTTGTCCTTGATTTGATATGATTTGATATTGAATATGAGAAAGAGAGGAAGAAAAGAAAGAAGAAAAAAAAAGGTTTGATAAAGTTTTTCGTGGGAAAATAGAGTAATTTATATATTTCTCGATTACTCCACAGATATTTTGATATAAAAATAAATTATTAGTAGTAGTCAGAGTAGGTAGTAGGGATAAATCTTTAGCCGTTTCCTTTACTTTTTATTTTAATATGCAGTTATTAAATTAAAAAAAAAAAAAAAATACTAAAAAGAAAAAATCGACAGATCGTTTAAAAGATAAGTTTAAGAAAGAATAGTAATAAAAAGTGGGGCGAAAATAACTGCTTAAATACATTATAATAAAAATTTAAGATAAAAAAAAAAAAAAAACGAATACCAAAAAGGAATAATGTTTCAAATTTTGATGGGCTTTAAAACCGATTAATACACAATAAGTAAGCTTTAAAAGTGACTTTTTTTTTTCAATTTGTTTGATATTAAAACAGCTTGAATTCTCCGGGTTTGTGAAGGTAAAAGTTTTTCCCTAAATATTAATGAAGCCTTATGGTTTTAGATAAATCATTTTGAATCCCTATGATTTAGATTTTAAAAGAGTTAGATCTTCGAAAGATTGATGTGGTATTACAGTAGTATTTTAGATAGTTCTTTTATTAATGGGCAGTGAAAGAACTAATATATCGATGTTAACCTCGTGCTACCCTAAGTATGTTTTTGATTCAAGAGATTACCATGTTTAATAAAAATAATTAATTACAAACTATTGTATGAACTGAATAATAACCGGAAAACTAATTTTCAAGCTAACCTGGTGCAGATAGAGTTTAAATATTATCGAAATCTCGGCCGAACATTGACTATAGTAACTTGGTAAATATCAAATGTTAATCCGTCTAATTATTTTTTTTAATGTTCTAAATATGGGCTAACTATGTACTTAATTGAGTTCTGTATAATTGATTAAATGTCAATAGTTCTTAAAAATTGACCATATTACCATTAATACATTACTAATATACAAACCATTAGTCGATTTTTAATTTTTCAATCCTCGATGATCAAAAGGAGGGGGGATATTAAAGCTTAAACGTTTAGTCTAATATTAAAATTAAATTAATTAATTGGTACCAGGGAAGTAAGTAGCTTGAGGTGTTAAAAATCGATTGAACTCTTTAGATTGATGCATCATGTCCGATATACAGTATTTCATACTGGTAAACAATTTTTACCTTAAGCAGAAATAATTTTACACCAGTCTACTTATCGAGCTATTCGATTGGAGGAGTTGAACTTAGGTCTGCAGCTAGCCAGTAAAATTTCATTATGAAAAATCGGTCAATCGGCTTATGCCTTGTCAAAATAAGCTTAAATTGGAACCTGCTTTTCATTGCGTGGCCCCGAGAATATACCTCAACAAAAAAATTTTTCACAAAAGCCATTTAAGCACTGGTAAGCAAAAAATTCACTCTTGGTAAAGCTTAAAATTTCAACTGAGACATTCTAATTCTGGTGTGAATTCCTTTACTATCGGCTTAAAACGATGGTTATGAATGCATACATCAATGTGCCTCCTCGAATCACATTGCTTCAGAGCCGGATATTTTTTTTGCCGAAATAGGTTTTAATATACACAATCAATTTATTAAAGCGTACCTAAGTGGTAACGCGCGCAGCTTAAAAATAACATGAAACAGTTTAGTTCCCCTAATACATACTGTATAAGTATTTAGCAATACTTAAAAGTTATTTTTATTATTAAGCCATAACAAATATAGTCAACTATATATACAGTACCAGTAGCAGTAGTACAGTGGGTTGAATTATAGTTTATTCTTTGTGTTTATTTATCGTGAGAGAATTTGGATAAACTTTACAAGCTTAAATTTATAGCCTTAAAGTTTATATACAAAAAAATGGCTGCAAAAGGTGGAGTAACAAGTTGTAATTTATAATCATATTTCAATGATGTGTTATTGGAGAATTCTCTGATTTTAACTCAATTATAATTATAAGTATTTCCTAAAATTGATCGAGCTGTAAGGAAAGGTTTATCCTACTAGCAACCAGCCTTCAATTGGCTCTTTAATAGTGTAAACTCTTGCACAGTGTAGTTTTTTTATATATTTTTTTTTCTCGTCTACAGCCGTGGACTGTAATACACATTAATATCATCTCATCAAATTAAAATTTCAAAACATGCGGGACCAAAAAAGTCAACACTCATTACCGTTTTGATATTAATTTCTTTTCTTTTCGAGCCGCATCTGATCTATAATTATTTTAAATTTGCTAAACAATTTTAAAGTATTCAATTGTTTTGATACAGGTGAAAATTGTGAATTTTGATGAAAAAAAATTTCTACTCGGGTTAATTATAAAGATACTACTGAAAAAATTCAAATAATATTAAGCTATTGCTATTAGGTTAAGTATATTTCCAAATTAATGTCGTAAAAAATATCATTGTTTAGTCACTTAGATCTACAGGCTCAATTGATGGATTTTGTATAACTACTCTATAAAGCAAAGAAATGAAAAAAATAAAATTTCGCGTTTCGAAAAAAATATTATTCGTTAGTACCTATCTTACACTATAACTATAAATCATCTAAATCATTAAAAAAAAATTCATTCATTTCCTTGGATATCAGAAAATGAATACATGCAAATATAATAAGAACCAAAAAAAAAAACTCTTACATAGAATTCATACCTCTTGGTTCATAAGGGAATAATAATGAAACAATTGCCATTAACCCATATAAAGCAGATAAAATAAAAATTGGAACTGCTGTAGTTGGATTTGCATAATGTCCAATAACACCAGCAACAACACCCATAACTCTAGCTAATGATGCTGCAACACCATTACCAGTAGCTCGACAATTGGCTGGTAAAGTTTCTGGTGTAAATGCATATAATGTACCATAATACATATTTAAAAAGACATTAATACAACAATTAATTGCCAAATTTTGTGTTGGAGTTTTAACAACTGTTGCATAAATAAACATAAAAATCATTGTAATAGTTGCACCAGCTGCCATTGTACCTCTTCTACCAAATTTTGGAATATCAACAAATGGAGCAGCAACAATAGGACCTAAAATTGAACATGCAGTAACAATAAAATTATTTTTATAAGTTGTATTTAATGATCCATCACCCATATCAGCACCTCTACTTGCCAAATAAATTGGTAAAAATGCATTATATAATGGATAAGCTAAACCAATTAAAACCCATGATAACCAAACCATTAAAGTATTCCAACCCAATTTTTTATTAACAAACAATCCACTCATATTATGAGTTAAACCTTTTAAAAAGAAACTTGGTTTCAATAAATCAATTAATTTTTTATCAGAATTATCATTTTGAATAGCACCACAAGCTTGTAAATCTTCTAAAGTCAATGGATTAGTGGTTTTATTTGATTTTGCCAACATATCTAAAGTTTTAATAACATTTTCATCATTACCATTTGAAATATCATATTTTGGTGTTTCTGCCATTTTAATAACAACTAATCGTAAAAATGCACAAATTAAAACAAATCCACCACAAGCTAAATAAGTATATCTCCAACCCATATTATCTTTTCTTAAACAAGGATTTGCATCCCATTCTTCTTGAGTCTTTCTTGATGCTTGTTCACAACTAAAATTTGCAATTAAAGGCCATGCAAAAGCTGTTGTAACAATTTGACCTAAACCCCACCATAATGCCATTAATGTTAACATCCATTGTCTATCATAAGGTAAAAATTCTAAAAATGTAACAGCATCTAAAACTAAATTACCACCTGCAAACCAATAAGAAACTGATGATAATGAAACAACTGCAACAAAATTTAAACCACCAGCACCTGCTAATGCAAAAATAGCAGTACCAAATAATGTAATATTAAATGCTAATTTTCTACCCAAAATATCACTTGATAAACCCCAAAATAATGCACCAAATAATAAACCAGTATAATCAGCACTAACTAAAGCATTAAATTGTCCATCTAATAAAAATTCATTTTGAATTGGAGTTTGACAAACAGAATGTAATAATGTTAATAAAGAATCGACTGCATAACCCATACCATTAAGACAAAATAATTTCCAATGATAAGGTGTAAAACCAATTTGATTAATGGCATGATTAACTAAATTCATTTTTTTAGTCATAACATCATCACCCATTGTCATTAAAACAACTTCACTTTCATTTTGATAGTAAACTTCTTCAGAAGGATTACTTGTTGTTTCTTCTAAATCACTTTTATCATGTTTTTTTGTAACTGTCGGGTCATCTGTATGATTCATTGTGAATGTATTGTAGTTTTTATTGTTAGTAATGGTTAGTAAATAGTTGTAAAAGTGATTTTTTTGTTTGTATTTTTTTTTTTTTCAATTTAGGTAGGATTTTTGATTGTATTTATAGTCGATTTTTTTTTTAAAAAAAAATATTCATTATAATTAGTGATAATTGCTTTTTATCGAACCGTTAGACCCTATTATCTTTAAATTCATGGATTATGTTTTATTTAATTAGTATAGAGTTTATTACTGGTAAAGTGGTTATTTGTTGACAAAAAAAGGTTTAGACTCGATCTATAGTAAAGCCTGCAGCTAGGATTACTTTTTATGAAGAACTTTTTTTTTTTTACTGCATGACGGAGAACACTAAAACTCACTCCAGGCTGGCCAGGCCTGGTACCAGGTATTATGGGTCACCATAATGATTTACATGTAATTTTCTAAAACATATTCTATATATCAGCACAGTGACACAGCTGTTTATATTATTATATACTTTTAAGGTTTCCATACTTAGTAAGGTGTAAATCTTACTCGGTTTTTATAAGTAAATATTTTAATAGTCCATCTAGCTTATAGACTAAGCTTTTCAAAATTTTCATCATAAAATTAATTACTTGTATATTAAAAAACTGGTATAATTATAATAAATATAGACTGTAATAATGATCAGGATACCCATAATAAAGTACCAGTACTATTCAACGTTTGGTGGTAGTTACTAAGAAGTACTATACTACAGTAATCTAATTAAATATACAACCTATAGTACTTATAGTAATTAAAGTACACATTGATTTCTTTTCAACCTTCCGAAAATTACACTGTACTGTATAACATATCATCATTAGGCATCGATATAATTTTTCCCAGGTCTTTATCCCAATATTTAAATGTAGAAGGGGTATCATTAGAACCTGATTTTGATTTATTGATTAAGCCCCGAATTAGGGTTCATCATCACCACTATTGGTACTGTATCAAAAACAATGGCTAGTAAAGTCATGTACTTGAGTACGTCATCACTTGTTCGACTCTGTATACAAAGGGATTTGAAAAAATAAATAAAGTGAAACTTTTTTTTTTTTTCCCCACCAATTTTTTTTTTTTTTTTTTTTTTTTTTGAGCCTCATATATGCACGCCGTGAAATTGGTATAATTGCTTTTTTTGACAATTTATTAGATCAGCCACATTTACACTTAGGCCTACTGGATTGATGATGATTCAACTGAAATTCTTTCAAATAATTTTGGATCTTGATTCAATAAAAAGTTACCAAGCTAACTAATTTGGGTATTTTTTTGTCACTTAACAGCTTAGATATATAATAAAATCTATAGATCTTTAATTACACTGTAGTATACTTCATTGTTACCTTAATCTAGTACTACACCAGCTTAAATATGCTGATCCCACCCATCTACACTGTATTTTTTTTCCCTCGCTCACCCGGCGATTTTCCCTTTTGTTAAAAAAAGAGCCGAGAATTTATTATATCTATCATTGCTACTGTGAATTTTTAGATCTCAATAATTAAATCTTATCCCATGGGGTAAATACACCAATGAGCTCATGAAATTTAATGATTACAATAAAAAAATTTTGAGAGAATATATATAATCATTAAATTTATTGGTCACGTTTGGGTTTATAAGTTTTAAGTTGCTGATTTTGACATTAATTGTTATCTTGTTTGTCTAATTTATGATAGATTGAAAGATAAAGTGTACAAGTACAACTTGTACACATTACTTAGATTGCTTAAAAGAATTTATATCCGATAGACTTATCTATCCGGGATGTAATAGAAACTTTGATATTATTTTCAATCTTATAATTTTTTTTATCGATTCCAAAAATTCCTTGATTAAATCAAGTCTATAGACTCAAAAATATTTACATACACATGTAGAATGTAACTACCAAAATGGTTCTATTTTTCTTTACCCAAACATTGTTTCATTCGAGCCTCTCGAGGGATATCCATGGGGCACCAAAAATATCCATATTGATTCAGTTGCATTCCTTTTTATCAATCTGCTACATCATGCATATAATGTCTTAGTTTTTACTGATTTCGAGCCGTGCATATGAAAGATGGTTGAGGATGGTTTACAGTGTAATCTCTTAAAGAGGCTTGAGAAAATCTACCAGGCCTGTAGCTCCAGCTTAAGCCCTTAAATCATAACAGGGGAGTTAAAAGGTGTGTAAAAAATTCACGGTTGATAACAATAATAATAATATGTAGATGGGCGTTGATAGTAAATATTAAAATATATGCATAAGTGCCTTTTCAAGACCATACTTATTCAAGAAAATACTAAATTCAAAGGCTATTAGAAAGCTAGTTATGTTTAAAAATGAAATTTAATCAAATTAATACAGTTTGCAATCATGCTTCAATGAGATTCAACCTCTCAGCACCTTCATAATCTTTGAGAATTGAGAAACAAACTAGAATTAGTAGAAATGTATCACCGACAACGATAGTCTCTTAAGTAGAATTCAGAGACTCGAATTTCAACTAAGTTTATGATTGAAAAATGTTTACCAAGATTTGTTGGTTTAAAGTAGCCACCGTAAATCTTAATTTCTAAAAACAGTTTGTATTTAATCAATTGCGCATAAACATTATATGTAACAACTAGTTTAGCCTCTTAGTTCATATATAGATATTCATATAGTTAACTTGACTGATTGGAATCAGATAAGATAAAAGATAGTAAACACGCCAAAAAAACGCGCCATTAATATATTACTTAGATCTTAGAACATTGGCTTATTTAAAATAAACTTTGTTTGAAAACCGATTAAATTATGAACCACTGATGATGATTAGTAGGGTTCATTTAAGATCAGGACCAGCATGACCGACTGCAATTGACAAGACAGGTCAGAGATGATTGATCAAAATTGATAGACCAGGTGTGTATAACGTCCATACAGATGGTACATAGACTCGATATACTGTGAATATAAATCTACAAACCTTAACTCAAATAAGCTTCTGCGACTCAATTGATCAAAATCACATTACCGCTAAGTTTAGACAATTAAGATGATGTGTTGATTTATGAAATGGACACTCCTGTCTACAATGTATAGAAAAAAACTCCATCGCACGGCACACATTTTTGGCTTGATAACTACCAGCTATTAAACTGCTTGTACCTCACTGTTACACAGCTTTTATTTAAAAACAACTAAAGAAAATTAAATTAATTAGTGCCTTATTTCCCTGCAGACTTTTCATATCCTCTTCTAAGCACTTGCGAAGAGACGAGCGAATGCTTATTAAGATGAAACAAGTTCAATAACCCAGATGATCTTGACCTTAAAAGGGCCTCGCAGTCTGCTACCTCAATTGATCAAATTAAGTTGGTACACTTAAAACAATACCTGTTCATGCGATGAGATTGATTAATATTCAGATGACAGAATTATGATATCTTAGATAACGGGTAGTGGTACTGATGCTTGAATGAGTTAAAATTAATGTAAGGAAAGATCTTTGGATTTAAGCTTAATTGAGTTATGATGTATTATCATAGTCTATATATGGTAAGAACAACAAGGCATCAAATAAATTTATCGTTCTTTCCCCCTTTCGTGTGATAGGCGATATTTTGATAAACCGAATTTGGAATGCTCATAGAAGAAACAATAGGCATCAAATTAAAAAAAAAAAGCTTAATTGATTTAAAGTTAGTAATAATATGTAAACGTTGAAAGGTCGTTAAAGAACCAAATGATAATTAAATAACTGTTGTACTTTCATTGAATATACAGTGTATACAGAACTATGTATTTTTTAATCTCTTTAAGCGGTTGTAACGGTTTGATGTTGTCAAGTAGGCTATATTCTGCGGCTGAGTCAAAACGTTTTAGATATATGTGCTTTCTAATTTGAAGACTTTATAAGATTCAATCATTAAATTTATATTCGAATATATATACAGTATATACATGTATATATCACCATCGAAGTTTATAACATTCAAATTCAAGTTAGAAGATGTTCTGAAGCCAAAGAATTTCGTGTTTTGTGAGCTCATTTGTAAAGTATATAGCCATGGAGAACCGAAGCAATAATTGCTTAAGTATGGACAATAAATGGTGTATATAGAGTATACTATAAGCTTATTAAGCAACCTATGTGTGTTGAAGAGTCTTATAGTTTTACAGAGCATTCAGTCAACCAGAGAGTTTACATGTATACATGAACCAATCAAAATATACCAGGAGTGTATATAATTGTCCATAGATTTTATACAGCATAATCATGATCGTATATAAACCGAAAATATCCACATGTATCAAATTGGCAAATTGGAAAAATCTCCTGAACAATCATCACTCCTGGGTCTATTGAGAAATGATCTCATTATTGTTATTATTTTCTGGCACCTTTAATACATATGTATATTTGTATGTACAATTTTTTTTGCTTTTTTAAGTTTTATTTTTCAAAGATTGGCAAAATCCATCGATCATGCAAAGATTAAAAAAAAAAAAAAAATTAAATTTTTTTTAAAACGTAAATTTGCAGACTGTTTTTCTCAACAATCAGAAAAACATACATACACACAGTGGTATGATATCAAGATGGCCTGAGATAATAATTTGATCCACTAAAATTACCTGGTATGGATAATCTTAGATGTACAATGTACCACAATCAGGATCAAAATCAGAATCATTTTTTTCATCTAAGTACTTCGAAGATCATTGGTGTTGAGAGATCTTGTAAAATCATGAAGATTTAAAATCTTTCAAGTGTATCCATACCATTCATAGACTAAATAAATAATTAATTTTAAGCAGTGGTAGTTGATTTATTAAAGTTGAGAACATATGTCGGGTTACACCGTGTTTTAATTCAATTTAAATTTGGTAAATTTTTAATTAGAAATAATGAAACGCCATATATATAAACGGATTCAAAAATGCACTAATATATACATGTATATCTATAGTGCAACTTCACCAATCTCGAAAGTACATTACAGTGTAATAGGATATATGATCATGAGTTTATTCTTACTATGTAGGATCTATCTCGTTTGGGGTCGTTTGCCAGTACAAAGCCATGATTACCAGGTACACGAGTCCAGACACTTTAAACCTCTTAGACTCTATGGTTTTGGAAAACCAAAATCATGCCTTTTCTAATACCGGTATGTCATGAACTTAAAATGCTTTAACCATAAATTGTATGATGATGACCAGGGGTTCATCAAATTACCGGGATATCCTTATAAAATTCACCAAATATGCATGATAACCAATAAAAAAAGTTGAGATATATGACATAGAGCAATGAAACAGTCTGTTAGTGAAAAAATAAATTTAACTAAAGTTTTAATTTGCTAAGTCTGTAACGTAGTATATAATAATAGATCTAACGGCTTCTTTACAGACTGTTAAGTATCATCCATCAAGATAGTAATTCATATGATTTTTTGGGGGCCTTTATTCCTTTAGTGCCACAAATCTGTGTGTAAATATTTGGATCCAAGTTGTTTTGGCCTTTTTTCTTAAATCGATCATGTCTAAGACGGGGCGCGCCGTGCGCCTCGAAAAAAAGAATTTGGTGTTTTAATGGGCCTTAAAGATATTTAAAACTGGTGCCGTACCTTCAAGCACTAATTAATTAGTTTAGTATTATAAAGCTCTAAAGCATAGTGAATGCTGCTGCGCGGAACGCCACAGAATATTGAAAAAAAAAAAAAAAAAAAAATTAATGCATCACCCAATGGTATGGAAACTACAGTAAAATTTCCAAGAATTAGGAAAATTAAAAACGTCGATGAGGTAACCAATACATTTTTTTTACTTTCCAATGATGACCTATCATTCAACTAAGTTCAGATTATTTCAATGATTCCTATTGTGGGATTAATAGTTTAAACGATATTTAACAAACTAAGCGAAAGCTTGATATCAGATACTGTTAAAGCTACAATAGCAAGATCTTAGACAAAAATCTCGAATCTATGATATCGTGATACATGATCGACACGAGATTAGATTTTTTTTTTCAACCTCAACATTTATCGGTTTCGCATCATTATTTTTAATTACAATCTGTATTTCCAATCAAGTAAACGCTACGCTAATCTTTCTATTGCATTTCATTTGGCGCGAGCACAATATACATGGTAATAATCAGCCAATGCATCGAATTCATGCCTCTTTACATCAACTAAACTTGCTTGAACCACCCCCACAAGCCCAAATAACTTTATAATGATGATAAAAAACTATTTCAACCATCAAACATGGCAAAAAGAATTGTTTGAAGGGCCAGCCCGGGATCGAACCAGGGACCTACAGATTTGCAATCTGCCGCTCTAGCCACTGAGCTACTAGCCCTTCTGAAATTTCGTGGAATTCGTCGTTTCAAAGAAACTATTTATTTGCAAAATCGAGCTTTTTTTGGCGGAAAAATGTGATTAAAACTGGTTTTTTTTTGGCTATTTTTTATCATTTGGATTGCAATTGGGAACTAAGATTTTACAAATAATTACTTATTATATTATAGAAGTACATATGGAGATAGTTACCCAAAATTACAGACTTAATCTCTGTTTTAATCATGAAAAACTGTGGAAATATATCATTGTAAACCTTTTATAAAGATCTCGAAAGCTGACCAATGCAAGTTAGCAATTGTTTTACAATTTGTATGCTCAAATTATTAATCTTTAAAAATTGTTATAGCTTTAACGATACGAAGAAGAATGAATAGGACATCCAACTACGGGTGAAGTTACTTATATTATGTATCAAAACTAATAATCAAGCTTCAATTATACTTAACTTGATATTAAATATTAGGAAACATCTATTAACAGTTTTTGTTTTTTAATGTTGAAAAATGTTAGAGTATCTTTTTTGTTTTTCATAGTAAACTATCGTTAAAAAATCGACCCTAAAACCGAGCTTGAATTTCATGTAAACCATAATGAACAATTATTGGGATTGTATTAGGAATAATTTAAGGGATAATATAATTGTTTATAATATTTACAAGTTGCAATTGATCAAAATTGCCTAAGATTACTGGGAATTCTTCAAGCAGTATGTAGGAATAGCCTAAAACTTAAATTTGTTTTACTGGGTTTTTAACTCTACAATAATTAAATTTCATTATGAAGTTTAACTATGGACTATCGTAACCAGTTTATAATAGCCATTATTAGACTAGTTCACCTTTTTAAGTGATCAATTTTGTAAATAAAGAACGCTCTAATAGATGTCTGTTACAGGTCTATTTCATAACCAGGCACAAATATTGGACAAGTTCTTGAATAAGCCTGGATTGAAAAAAATACTGTCAAAAAACTTGTTACTAGATCGATTGGTTACTGAGTAAATCAACCTCGATTTACATCAAACTTAGTTTACTAAAGTGGCAAATAATACTAACATATTTAACGCGTTAGGGTGCATTAGTGTGGAATATTTGGGGCATCATGGTATTGAATGGTGACCCACCCCTGTAATTCCGATGAAATAGCACACTGATATAAAAATGAAAATGAAAACTAAACTAAATAATGATGACCTCAAACCAGAACTTCTAATGAAAAATTTTCTTTCTTTGATCTGTCAACTATCATTCATTTATATCTCCTTAACCCGTACTTATAACATAGTAAAACGATTCTACACCACGTACATTTATAAAACTGTTCACAATGTCCACCAAAACCAGTGTTCAAGTTAGAACTTTAGAAAATTCACTTATAAAAAACTATGAAAGTTTTACTGATATGATTAATGATATTTCAATAGTTGCAGAAAATAAAAAAGAACATTTCATGTCAGAATTTAACCTTTATAATATTGATTTGAAAAATCAAAAACCGATACAAGATAAAGAATGGGGAAGCGAATTAGATGAAACACCTTATATTGGAACATTTTATATTCAAAAATTCCCACTAATTTTACCAACAAATAATATTAACAATACTAATACTAATAATACTAATAAAATTGATAATACTTATAATTCTACAACTGTTAATCAAAATACAATTTTTAATAAGAATCAATCTGATAATGATAATTCAGTAATTATATCAAATAAAGATGGATCTATTGTTAAATATTACAATTCATTGTCAGATGTAGTTAAAGAATTGTCAACAATAGATAATACAGATCCTTATTATCTACAAACACAAAGATGGTACTCGAGAATGTATCAAAAATTAAACACTGCTGCAAAAAAATCACAAGAGAATTTTATTAAATTCCCTTTTGATTTAAAATGGAATTATGATAATTTGGATAATAATAATCATTATGTTGGTGCAATTTATTTTGATATCAAAGCTTGGAAAAAAAGTGGTAGACACAACATCAAAAAAATTCGATTACAAAGTAATGATAAATCAATTGCTAGAGTTTATAATTCAATTGATGAAGCAATTTCAACTATTAACCCGTCAAATATTTCTGGTGATAAAAATTCGATTATTAATAAACTAAAAGAACCAGGACCATCAAAAATTAAAAAAATATTATTTAATATTTCATGGAATTATGATGAAAATAAACCACCATATATTGGATCTATTATAGCAATACCAATTAATTGGAAGTTTAGTGTATCTAAAAGGAACATGAAAAGGAATACTAAAATAATTACGAAAAGAAAGAAAAAAAATCAATGTTTGAAGTTTATTAATACTAATACTTCCATTAATAATTCACAATCATCACCATCTATTAATAATAATGAAAATCATGAGCATTCTGAAAACGGTAAAGTTTTCAGAGTTTATAATATATCTACTAAAGAATTTATACATATAAAACTTGGTGATATTTTATTATCTTGTGATGATTTAACATCTAAAGATTATATTTTTTCTAAAGTATTTTTTTTTATAAAATATAATATGCCTGTATTATTTTTTTCATATGATATCGATATCAGGTGGGGTAATTATATTTCAAAAGATTGTTTTATTAATGAAAATAGTTATATTATTTGGAAACAACAATATGAACCAGTTTTAAAATTAATTGATAGATTTGCCAACAAATCTTTATCATCAAATTATATTCAAAATTTAGAAAAAGTTTCATTATTATTAGACAATTTATTTTTATTTTTTCAAAAAGTTGATCGATTTTCATATATTAATAATATGATTCATCCTACATTAGAAGATTACCATCAATTTGTTAGACCAATAGAAATTATTATTAATATTAGGATTTTTATAACTTGTGGATTCGATTATGATTTTATAAAAGAATTTATGTTTTCATATGGGTTCAATTTTGATTTTAATCACTCTAGTTTTGATTGTATTAGTTTATCAACTGTTTGGGATTTTTTTCAAAGAATAAATCAACCAATAAATTTAAAAGCTGTGGCGTTAGTTTGTTTAGAAACTAATACTTTAGTTGATATATTATATTGTAATTTACCTGGTCCAATAATAGTATCTGGAAAATTCAAAATTGTTACACTTTTGATTAAAGCTAGATTATTAAAACCTGGAGTTGAAATTGATAGAGATGGTTTCTTAGAATTATTTAAAAAATTACTTGGTGATCATGATTTAAGTGCATTTAAAGGTTATAGTGGATATGATACAAATGATAAAGTTATTGTTAGTAAAGCTATTTTTTATATTACATTGAATATGTATTATGGTTTTTGGTAGAAAGTTAGACTATTAGAGGTTATAGTATGTAAAAATTTATTAGTAAGCTTTCTATTTGCCAACAAAAATGTTATCAATCATGCATTGTAGTTTCTAAATTAATATTTAAGTACAGAGGTGTTTGTGATTTCATGCAACTTGCCGCTTTTATTAAGCGCCGCCACATGATATGCGGCATTTTCAAGCTGGCTGTTTTACTGCAGCGCCCATATCATGGTGCATGTATAATATTAATTAATTATAACAATCAATATATATGGCATAATTAATATGGACGTTTATTAGTATACATCCATGGATGTAACATATCTACCCATCCTGTGATTTATCTAAGTTAGCATAAGCATACAATAAAATTGCTCTGCATTCATTTTCAGACTATCGTACTAGACTGTAATTATACTTTAACTTAATTATTTGGTAGACTTATTTCTATGTATGCTTATACAGTACATTCACAATGCATGCTATAACCTCAAACAGGTTATCTCGGTTCTAGATCTTCATGGGGCCATATCATATAAATAAATCCTACCATAGTATTTAAAATCAAGCTAAAAATTATATGAGCTGTTCGAAGGTTTGAAAAGTTGTTAACGTCGTGTACAAACTAACAAACAACGATACTTTTTTTTTCTTCCGATATATACCATAAGACATAACCGGTCACTAGTATATACCAGTTGTAGTCGCTCAAATCGTGTAACAATGTTTATATTGGTACCCCTTAAAAAGTATAATAAAGTTTCAGGGAGAACAAAGTTTATAATCAGTCCACATATCACAATCTATAGCAAACAAACCTAATCTATGTATATCCATCACCACAGAGCAGTCTATTCTGCAATGAGAATGTTTGAATTATCACGTTCAATTCATTGAAATATGGACAAACAATCTCTTTGTCAAATCTGCAACTTGCATTAGCATTAACCTTCGCATTACACCTTCTATGCATCAGATAGAAACTTATCATAATAAAACGTCAAATTATGTAAATGAGATAAGACTGATATTTATCAGATAAATCCATCAAAGGTAGTAAATTGATTATTATATCTACAATTCTATAATCTTCTTAAAAAAGAAGGGTCTTTTAAAACGTTATAAACAAAACACATTATTCAAAAAAAATGTTGCCTGCATTTCTAGACCACTTAAAACAAAGTTATTTCTAATAAACAAAGTCTGCATTAATTATAAAAAAAAATTAAAAACAAAACACAAAAAAAAAAAATCTTATCAATCACGCCACTGTGACTACATAATATTTTCAAAAATATGATGGATCCACTATACCATTGGTAGTAATTGATAATCAACTCTCACAGCCTCAAAAGCCGACGTAATATTGTTTATTTTTTGTTGTCGTTTTTGTCGTTCATCAAACGAAACTTAACGGATATATCTAGGGGCAATTATTTCAAAAAAATACCTCTCAATTCAAGCTTGTCTAACGAGTGAAAATTTTTTTTTCTTCTCACTCAGGACGGGTTCTGCACTGCAGCATATGCTTACAAAAACAACAAATAACGTTTTTTTTTTTTATCGGCCACCCGCAGAATACCGGCTATCCGATGAGTTTTGTAGCTTGAAATTTTTTTTTTTTTTTTTTTTTTTTTTCTTTGATAAAAAGGATTAAGTGGACGTGTTTTTTCTTTCTTCTCCCTTTTTTTTTTTTTCTTTCTTTTCTTCACTTCACAATCAAACGACAAATTACTAACCCCCATAAAAACAAAATAAACAAACTAACAATGAGTACTACAAGTAGAACTCTACCACTTATAACAAAAAGTGAATTAGAAGCAGCAAAAGTTAAAGTTGGAAAAATTTATGTATCAATTGATAATCGAAAAGTTTATGATGTTACTGAATTTTTAGAATCACATCCTGGTGGAGGTGATTTAATTAAAGATTATGCTGGAGAAGATATTACAGAAATTATGAAAGATTTAGTATCACATGAACATTCAGATTCAGCATATGAAATGTTAGAAGATGAATATTTAATTGCAGTTTTAGCAACACCAGAAGAAGAAGCAAAATTATTAAAAAATAATCCAGATCGAGAATTTTTTCAAGGTGTTGAAGTTAAACATGTTGATAGTGAAGCTGAATTAACAGTTTTAACAGATTTTAATAGAGATTGGCAAAAGAATAAATTTTTAGATTTGGGTAAACCATTATTAATGCAAGTATTATTTGGAAATTTTACAAAAGAATTTTATTTACAACAAGTTCATAAACCAAGACATTATGGTAAAGGTAGTGCACCAATTTTTGGAAATTTTTTGGAACCTATTTCAAAAACTCCATGGTGGGCTATTCCAAGTATTTGGGTACCAGTTGATTTATATTGTGTTTCATTAGCATTACAAGGTTTAAATATTATACAATTAGCTGGTTGTTATGGTTTAGGATTATTTTTATGGACTTTATTAGAATATATTTTACATCGATTTTTATTTCATTTAGATTATTATTTACCAGAACGTCAATGGGCTTTTACTTTACATTTTTTATTACATGGTGTTCATCATTATTTACCAATGGATCAAATGAGATTAGTTATGCCACCTGCTTTATTAATTACATTAACTTATCCATTTTATAATTTGGCACATGCATTATTTCCTTATCATATGGCTATGGCTGTATTTTCTGGAGCATTTATGGGTTATATTATGTATGATTGTACTCATTATTTCTTACATCATGTTAAATTACCAGCATTTATGAAAAAATTAAAGGTTCATCATTTAGATCATCATTATAAAAATTATGATTTAGGATTTGGTGTTACAAGTAGATTTTGGGATTGGGTTTTTGGTACTGAATTGAATTCAGATGCTAAAAAAATTGTCTAATAGTCTAATTTTTTTTTATATAATTTATTGTATTGATACTAATATTAACTTTTTTTATTTTTAACTAAATTTTTTTTGGGAGGAATATAATTTCTACACATGTAAATTTCATCACCACATATTATTAACTATAACTAAAATGGAACATAAAAACCAGGGGACTGAACATTTTAAAGCTCATGAATTTGAATTAGCTATTGAAAAATACCTCGAAGCATTATCAGAAGATAAAGAACTTGAAAAAGTTTGTTATGGTAATATTAGTGCATGTTATTTTGAATTAAAAAATTATGAACAATGTGTTGAATATTGTACCAAATCATTAAAAATTGATGAAGATTATTTAAAAGTTAGAAAAAGACGAATTAAAGCAAATGAAAAAATTGATACATGGTCAAGTTTAGAACAATGTATTGAAGATTTAAATTATTTAAATGATGAAAAAGAAAAACAACGTATTATGCCTAGATTAAAATTATTACAAAAACAAGAAACTGATAAAATGATGGGAAAATTAAAAGATTTAGGTAATGGATTTTTATCAAATTTTGGTATGAGTTTAGATAATTTTAAACAAAAAGATGATGGTTCTTATTCTGTTAATTTTTAATTTTTATTATTTTTCTAATTGTTGAAATAATTTTTTATCAATTTTTTTCAATCTTGATGATCCTAATTTTTCAATACTTAACTGATGTTTTCTAACTTGTTGATTAACAGTTTTTTTATTCAAAAGAGTTGAAAATTCAGGATCATGATCTAATGATATTAAACTATCTTTTAATTGTAAATCAATTGATGGAGGTAATGGTTTTTTAGATAATTGACGACGTCGAATTTGATCAGTTGTTTGTTTACGACGTGGTTTAAAAATAATATTTATATCATGATTATAATCAGTTTTACCTCTTTGAATTCTTTCAATAATATCTTTATCTTTTTCTGTTAATTTATTTATAAAAATTTTTCGACATCTATTCATTGTTTTACCAATAGTAATATCATTTTGAATTATATCAATCCAATTTTTTAAATTTTGTTTTCTTTTATGTGTTGAAGGTTTATAAATAGTATTTGATAATAAATTATCTAAAACTGAGTTTATTGTATTTAAAACATGAGTACGAGCTTGTAATGGTATAATAGGTTCAGGATTTACTATTGGTATTAATTTATCAATTTTTTGACCTGATTTATTTCTAATTTTTTTCTCTCGATAAATTTTTTTATAAATTTGTTTTTTAAAATTTGCATCTATTTCTCCAAATAATAAAGTTGTTGCTTCATTTAATTCTTCATCATTTGTTAAATGTACATTAGTAATTTGTTTATTTATTGGTTCACTATATTGATCATTTGGTAATAATAATAAATCATTTGAAATTGGCCATGATGACCAAGTTGAATTTGGAAATTGAAATAATCCTAATTGTTTTCTTCTTTGTTTGATTTCATATGAACTTAATAAATGCCTTGATAAATCAATATTATGATTATGTTCTAATGCATTTATAATTTGTTTCGATTCCTCGCGAAGTTTGTTTAATTCTGTCTCTGACATTTAAAAAAAAAAATGTGATGGTGAGAAAAAAAAAAAAAAAAAAAAATCTTAAATTTTTACAATAAATAATTTTTATTTCTTAACTATATACCCAAAATTGGCAAAAAATAATAAAATCAAGAATTAAAGTACCAACACTTCCAGCTAACCAAGAAGCATTAATTAATAAATATTGTTTTGATAAATCTTTAACTAAAATTGAAATAACATAAGTTAAATTCCCTAAACATGCAAATAAAAAAAATAAAAATGATACACCTTCACAACTTTTTCTTTCATAATTTAATAAAATTTGAGGTAATCTTGATCCTAAATATAATACTGCACATAACCAACCAAATACTTGACCCCAAAAATTCATTACCATTGGTTTATCATCTTCAACTTCATTATTTGATGTAAAATACCATCCAATAATTCCAGATAAAAATACTGAAAAAACAATAAATAAATGATATAAATTTTGTTTCCATTGTGGTAATTGTTCATATTCATAATCTTCTTCTTCACTAGTTTCTTCATTATCATCATTAATAGAATGATGATGATTTGGTCGATATTCAGTACCATAATATAAATTATCATCATCTAATAATGGAGTTGCTGGTGATAAATGTTTAACATCAACTGGACTATTACTATTTCTACTATTATAAACAAGACATTGAATTAATAAAATAATATCAGCAACTGTATAATAAACTGCCAAAATAATCATTGTTGGTAAAACTCCTTGTAAAATAGCTCCAATAACATTAAAAACATCACCTGCTAACCAAAGATTTACAAAAGTTAATGATAATCCATCAGCGCTTTGTCTTTGAAAATTTTCATATAATTGTGGAGTAAAAACAATAACCCAACATGCAATGGAAATACTTCCTGTAATTCCACTCAGGGCTTCAGCATCTAGATATGGTAGTAATGGAGGCATCATATTGTTATAAGAAAAATAAGAAACTTTGAAAAATTAAAATTTAAAAAGTTAAGAAAGAAAAAATGATTGATTGGATTGGATTGTTGTATTATGGATGAGGCTAATTTCTCGATGTGAAATTTTTAAATAAAACGTCATGTGTGAGTGAAATTGGCCGCGCGGTTTTATCTTTCTTATAAATTTTTGGTGGTGAAAAATCGGATCGGAGGTTTCAATACATTTTGGTCCCAATTAAGTTTTTTTTTTTTCCTAAGAACACATCTATTAGACAACAATTTTTTTTCCAATTCAACACAGTCGTTCAAGAACATACAAAAAAAAAAAATGCCTACACTTGAAGAAATTGATGATGATGATATTGATAATATGGATTTCGATCCAGAAGATTTTGATCCAAGAAATCCATTTCATAAAGATACACCAGTAACAAAAGGTGCAAATTTACGACCAACAGAACAAAAACAATCAACACCAACACCACCACAACCTTCACAATCACAACAACAAATTCCAAGACCACAACAATCACAGAGACCTAATATGTTAGATGAAGATGATATGGAAAAATTTAAAGATTGGCATTTAT
This sequence comes from Blastobotrys capitulatus, assembly GCA_030564325.1. NCBI lineage: Eukaryota > Fungi > Ascomycota > Dipodascomycetes > Dipodascales > Trichomonascaceae > Blastobotrys > Blastobotrys capitulatus. The sequence continues at coordinate 27,602 of JAJLUL010000062.1, read as the reverse complement.
TATATCCTATTTATTTTGATAAAAATAAAAGTCATAAAGAAGGTAGAAGAATTGGATTAGATTTGGCAGTTGAAAATCCTTTAGCACAAAATATTCTAAATGCATGTAGATCAATTGGTATTCATTGTATTTTAGAAGTTAATAAAATACATCCAAAAGATTGGTCAAATCCTGGTAGAGTTCGAATATGTTTAAAAACAAATGATTATAATTTATCACCACCAGCAGTTAATATTAAAAATAAACGACATTTATATAAATTAATTGGAGAATATTTAAAGAAAAATCCAACACAACCTTCAATGGCTTATAATCAAGAAGTTGTTAATAGTATTAGACAATCAGGATTTCAACCACCAGAAAAACCAGAACCTTTAGCAATTCCAAAAGGTTGGAAAATTAATAAAGTTTTGCCAATTTTTTCAAGAGCTGTTGGATCTGGTGAAAATAATAAAGAAATGATGGAAAAAATGTCACAAAGTATGTTACCTGGTATGGGAGGTGGTGGTGGAGGTGGAATGCCTGGAATGCCTGATTTATCAAATCAACAAAAACCAAAGAAAATTCGAATACGTAAATAATATATTATTACTCTAATTTAAAGGTGCATATTTTTGTTTATATTCTTTAATAGCTTGTAATTCTTCAGTAGAAATTTTATCACTTAAATTTTTAATAATAGAATCTAAAGAAATAATACTCAAAACTGGAACATTATAACGTTTTGAAACTGCTTGAACAGCTGAACTATCACTATCAACAGTTTTTTCTTGTCTATCTAATGCAATAACAATCCCACTAACAGTTCCCTTATTTTCATTAATAATTTCAAATGCTTCATTAATTGCAGTACCAGCAGTCATAACATCATCAATAATCATAACTTTTTTATTTTCTAAATTAGCTCCAACAATATTACCACCTTCACCATGATCTTTTTTTTCTTTTCTATTAAATGAATATTCAATATTTGACCATTTTTCATTATTTGGTTGTAATTCGGCTAATTTTGCAACTGTTAATGCTGCTAATGGAATACCTTTATATGCTGGTCCAAATAATACATCAAATTCAATATTTGATTTAATAATAGTATCTGCATAAGCAGTAGCTAATGCACTTAAATGTTTACCAGTATTAAATAATCCTAAATTGAAAAAATATGGTGATTGTCTTCCTGATTTTAATGTGAAAGAACCAAATTTTAAAGCTTTAGCTTCAATAGCATTTGAAATAAATTGTGCTTCGTAATCAGTCATTTTTTTGTAGTTAAAAGTGATAATGAAGAGGGAAAGAATTAGAGGCTGAAATTTTAGAATAAAAAATTGATTTGAAAAAATTTTTGTTTCAGATGTTCTATATACATGTTGAAAAGTTATTGGGAACCTTTACAATAATCGGCCCACATCAATGAAAAAAATTTACAAAAGTACAATGTATTATCGACATTTAATCATTAAATTAGATTCTATAATATAATCACCTAAACTCATTGTATTTTCAACAATACTTTGAAAACCATATTTAGCATATAATCGTTCACCGGCTTTAGTTGCTTCTAAATAAACTCGTTGTGGTCCAAATTTTTCATCATTTAATGGTGTTGGAACATTTGGTATAGTTTCTAAACCTTTTGATAATAATAATTTCCCAACTCCTTTACCTTGATAATCACCATGAACCACAAAGATCATACAATAAGGCATTAAAGTTTTTGGATAATAAATTGATGAAGGATCTTTTGTAACTTGATCTATATTTAATTCATCAGAATTATGAATTTCTTGATTTTTTGCAGAATAATTAAATAATCTTGAATTAAAAAATGGATGAGGATACCATAAAAATTCAATTTTATCTTCAATATATAATAAAAATTTTCTATAATAATAATATAACCAATACTTAAATCCAACTTTTTTATGATCAATTAATAATTGTTTTCTCATATGTTCAGGATATAACCATAAAGATAATGCAACAATTCTATCATCATCATAAACACAATGTACTTCTAAACTTGGATCTAAAACATTATTCCACATAGCTCTTGCCCATGCTTTTGATCTAAAATAATTATTTTTTGCATTCCAAATTGATGTTTTTAATCTTTCACGAGGATCTGCGATAAATCTAACATCTCTTGGTCTATAACGATCCCCTGCAACATAATTAATTAATGGATCATCTGTAAAACCATTAACAATAGTATCACCACAATTTAATGCATCTTTATAATTGAAATTTTCTGGTGTTACTCTTTTGAATGTTAATGTCATTGAAAAAAAAAAAAAAAAATTGTGGTGTGGGGTGGCAAAAAAAAATAAAAATGTTTATTTTTTGAAATAAATTTTGGCCAATTTTTTTAATCTTGATTTTCTTGACTCATCATCATCGGTTGATCTTGCATCAGCTTTTAAAAAAATTGACTCCTGAACATGTGGAGTTTTAATCAAATTATATAATTCCATCCATTTATATTCCCCTTTTTCATTTTTTTGAATATATGGACAATATCTCATATGTTCATTAACAACATTCATCATATCTTTTGCCAAAACTTTTCTAAAACATAATTTACAATTTAATAATGATTTTTTTGAATTAATATATTCAGGATACCAACCTAATAATGCTAAAATAATAAATTTTTTGTTTAAATTTTCAATTGGAATTTGTTTTAAAGAAGAATCATTTATAAAATTTGATAAACCTTCATAAGAATAATTATCAATATTATCATCTGATTTTAATAAATCATATCTTTTAAAAAATTCTTTTTTTGAATCATTTGTTAATGGTAAAATATAAATATTATCATTACATTTTTTTTTCTTCCATTGACAAGTATCATTATGATGATTTGTTAGTAAATCAAAATATTTATCTTGTAATTTTTTTAAAACTCTATCATCTTTTGAATTTAAATTAATATTTAAAATTTCTAAACAATAAGTACATTGAATTGTATTTTGTTTAATTTGTTCTGTTGGTTGTAAACATTTCCAACCTCTTTTACAACATTCAACTGGACTAATTTTTTCTAAATCATAAGGTACACTCCAATTTTTATATTGAAAAGTTGATAATCTATCTAAAAATTGATCTCTACTCCATGGCGCGTAAACATCTAATGGAATTTTTTTAACTTCTTCTTTTTCTTCTTCTTTTTGTTTTTGTTTTAAAACAATTTCTTTATTATCATTTGCTTTAATTCTTTTAATATGTAATTTGTCAGTATCTAATGAAAAACTATCCAAAATTTTGGATACTTTTCTCTTAGTTGACATCGAAGTTATTTTTTTTTGTGTTTTTGTCGTGTGGTGATGAAATTTTTTTTTTGCTCCCAATATATCAAAATTATTAATAAAAAACGCGCTCCTGCACTGAAAATCTCATCTACGTCAGTACGTTTTTCAAATCATGAAAAGTGCGGCTCATGTATCGAAACTTAAATTTACAAAAAAAGATGGTGCATTGAATTTATTATTGATGCCGTTCATCTATTTATCTTTATCTCTCAGAGGTAACTTACTACCAACAGAACTGTTACGTTTCAAAACGACAAGACCTCCTCCAAAAAATCTACAACTCTACAATTCCTCGGACAATAGTGATCCTTTTTTTTCTTTTAATTATTTTATTAATGCAAATAGTTTTTTAAGTACCTAATAATTAATAGCTTTCTTAATACCATGATAAATTCTAATAACATCAGGAATTTGTAAAAATTCAAATGCTAAACTAACTGGAGTATCATAACCAGTAACTCTTTGAATTGGACTTTCTAAATTTAAGAAACAATGTTCTTGAACTTCAGCTGCAACTTCAGCACCAATACCACTAGTTTTTGAAGCTTCATGACTAACTAAACATCTACCAGTTTTTTTAACACTATTAAAAACAGTTTCTCTATCCCATGGTACAACAGTTTGTAAATCAATAATTTCACATTTAACTCCTAATTTTTCTTGGGCAAGATCTGCAGCTTTTTGCATTACATATAATTGAGTGCCGTATCCTACCATTGTAATATCAGAACCTTGTCTAATAATTTCTGCTTTACCTAATGGAATCATATAATCACCTGTTGGAACATGTTCAACACTTGCTCTATATAAAATTTTTGGTTCCATAAATAAAACTGGATCTGCTTGTCTAATTGAACTTAATAATAAACCTTTTGCTTGAATTGGTGATCTTGGAATTACAACTGTTAAACCAGGACAATGACTAAAATATGCTTCAACTGATTGTGAATGATATAAAGCACCATGACCAACTGATCCACATGGCATTCTAATTGTTAATCCACCAGCATTATAACTACTACTTCTATATCGATATTTTGCAGCTTCATTAACAATTTGATCAAATGCTGGGAAAACATAATCAGCAAATTGAACTTCTGCAATAGCAGTTTGATCCATTGCAGCATATCCAATTCCAAATCCAACTAAACCTTGTTCTGATAATGGTGTATTAAAAACTCTATCAGCACCAAATTGTTCTTGTAAACCCATTGAACATCTAAATACACCACCAAATGCAACATCTTCACCAAATAATACTGCTTTTTCATCTGTTTCTAATGCAATTCTTAATGCATCATTAATACTTTGATATAAATTCATTGAATTAGTTGGTGATTCTGGATGATGATTTAATCTTTGTAATGCACGTGCTGATGTGGTTGCTAAAAATGATGCTTCTGATAAATTAACATTATTAATTGATGATGCTGTTGAACTAGCTCTTTTGATTATATTTGATTTTACAAGTTGTCGAAACATTGTTAGTTATATTTATGATTATTGTTTGTTTGTTTGAATGAAGGAAAATTTTTTTTAAAGAAAAGTTTTAAAGTAAAGAAGGGTTTGGTTTGCTCGAGAAGAAGAAGAGATGTTTTGGTTTTTTTTTTTTCTTAAACTATTCGGTTGTCAACGGTAAAAAAAGAAGATTTTTTGTATGGTGAAAAAGTTGGAGAAGGGTTTTTTTGGGTTAGTTTAAGCTGGGATAAAGGAAAAAATTTTGTGGGGTAAGAGAAAATAAAAGATGGTCCTACCACCGATAATACTCCGTTAAATTTTTTTTAAAAAAAAGTTTTTCCATGATCGAGAGAAATAAAAAAATAAAAATGGATGATTTTTTTTGATACCATTGAGAATCGAAATGAGGACATGCTCCGATACCCCGATCCGATCCGATACCTCCCAACCAAATTTTTTTAATTTTTTACATCAACAAATTTTTTTTTTTAAAAAAAAAAATGTGGAAATCATTTTTGAATAAGAAATTGAAATTTAAGGGTTTCGCTCTCCGACTACTTTTTTTGGACAAAAAAATTTTTTATCACCTCATGCAGCAATAAATGGCGCGCGCACACACACAAAAAAAACTACAACACAAGAAAACAAAGCTTAGCTTTTGATACCCTGACAACAGCTGGTAGTTAAGGGAAAAAAGGTCAAACTTTAAGCTGAAAAAATTTAAATTCTGAATCAAAATTATTTAGACCAGGCGGCTTATTTCTATGGATACCAGGCCTGAGTAAAGATGATTATAGATCAATTTGCACAGTTTTTTTTTTTAATACCCTTTAGTAAAGCTTAAAACTTAAGCTTCGGACGAGAGAACACCACCGATAAAATTTATACCATCATGAATACTTTAAGACTGTTTGAAGTTAGTCAAAGCCTCAAAATTGATGCATAAAAATTCATGCTTATTATTTAATACACCATAATTTTAATTGGATTACATAATATACCCCCTATTATAGGTTTTATAACACTTAACAAAGCCTAAGAGATTGTTTTACGATCGTACATATAAACGGCACCAAAAATATTTTTGAGTCGAATCTAAAGAGATAATTGTGAAAGTTTTAGATGGATTAATGGGATTTCAAAAAATTTATTAATTTCTATGACTGCATGGAATTTAATGGTTTCAGTGTCTAATGGTTTTGTTCAAAAAAAAAAAAAAAAACAAAAAAAAAAATATTATGAAATGATTTACAATACATCTGATACAGTGGAATTTTATTTGTCAATAGATTATTATTGATAAAAGGTTAGAATTGGAATTGATAATAATAATAAAAAAGAAAGCTACAAGACAAAATTTCAGCTCAATTGATTATTACCGGTATTTGATATGTTTATAATTGATTAGAGAATTCAATATTAGGGCTTTATGGTTATGGAATTAAAATATTACCAAAGATTTTTTTAAAAGGTGAAGGATTATTTTAGATATGAAATCAATCAATTTAATTCAATTTATTATAGCAGTATTAATCATTGAAGTTCCACATTTTAATTTTTTGAAAGTATACATGGATTACAGGACAAATTATGCAACATTTTACCTCCTGCATCAAGACATTTTATGGTACAAATTTTTGAATTTATTTGAACTAAATAATTCAATGACGACGCCTAGATTATTAAATTGGAATTAGAGGTTATTAAATTATTTAATACGTTGGTACCTAAGGTATACGTACCTCTCAGGTCCAGCTGAAGTACCATGCATCCAGGTATTACGAGAAAATGCTGTTCTAAAATGCCTTTTATAAACAGTGCATATATGTTTTCAAATAATGTTCCATCATTGATATCGACATCATAATAATCAAATTAATTTATACAACTAATTTTTAAACTGCAGTGCACTGGAACGTCAAAGTTATACATTCAATTTACTTGGTCTTAATTAAGACTCATTCTCCATATTATGCTACTGATTTCGAAACTAAACTTTGATGTTTACAAATTATTTTATTGAAGAATACAATTTATGCTACATGTTGATCTCTAAGCCGTTTATACGTATGGCTCGCAGGTTACAGTTATCATCATCAGGTGGTGGATCCACTTCATCTAATACAAACATTTATTAAAAAATCAATAACATACGATATCAATTTAATGGGATCAGATAATATATATCTATGTAAATTATATCTGGATGTGTTCTATTACACTAAATAATACCTTTTATGGGTAAATTATAATCACAATTAAGAAAAATTATTCATTAATTAATGGTGCTAGTTTTGGTGGTATATATCCTATATATTCAATGGTTTATATTACCAGTTAGGATTAAAAGTTAGATGGGTGAAATTTTTTGGTGCATATAATAATTTTGGACTGCCATCTTTCAAATGAGATCTAAGATTTCAAGATATAGATTAGATTTCACCACTAACAAAATAGATCAAAATATCCATCAATTTAAAAACAAAAACTTTAACTTAATTAAGGTATAACAGGTTACTGGTACTCGATGGCACGGCATCAAAAAAAACAAAAAAAAAAAACAAATTTCGACTATTATGGATACCTTAAACATTAACATTGATGAAAGGAGAATTCAAAGCCTAAGGATAAGATGGATATTTTGACTTTTAAAAGGTACACACCATGACCTTTGAATGTGACTTAAAAAACTCCCATCAAGACGGTGTTGAGGTCGTCGTCATAAGTAACGTTGTTTTAACCTTATTTTGTTAAATAATACCATAACATACAGTTTAAATTATATCCAATTTCGGTATATAAACAATTATTATCACTTAAATTCTTATATTACCTTAGCGTGTATTTGGTAGAGTAATGATGGTTAACGGGAACTACGGATGATCATGATACCTATCAACCTAACCGTTAGACAAATATCTATCTCTTTGTTTGTAACTGTCTAAGTTCCTATACTATAAACTCTACAGCTAGGCTAACTATTTGTATTATACCAAGATAATGATCACGATCTATAGATCTATTTTCTAGAGATTTTAACAAAAGTAACTGTACCATTAATTTCGAGATCATTAATATTAGAAGTAATTTCAGGCTCCATTATGTATCAATGTTTTGATAAAATTTTCTATACTTTTTTTTACTTCAATTGAATCAATCAAAAACAGGGGTAACAAACAGTCACAAAATGGAATCTAATGGATTGGTGATCAACTTTTTTTTTTTTTTTCAACTATCAAATCACTCAGTATCATCTATTATAATATAGTTTGATAACAACAATCTTTCATTGAATCGCAATGGATTGTCAATTGAAAAATAAACATTGTTTAGCATATATAATACTTGAAGATCCCGCCTTAATCCGGACTCCTAATTTCTTCAATAATTCAACCTGGCAGGTTCACCAAAAAGAACTAAAACATCCAACTCCTTTTAAAAAACGCTCTCATAGTTTTAAAATAATCCAATTTTCATAATTATAATAATTCTTTAACAAAAATTGATGACGATGTTTAAATTCATCCACTGGTGTCAAATTAATATCAAACGATAATTTTTTAACAAAACCATGGATCCCAAAAGAAGCTTTAAAAGTTAATCCAAGTAAGTACATCCCAGGATTTCATACCATGGTACTAAGTATTTTAGCCAATATGTGTGTTAGTAACGTGGACAATAGACAGACACACTGAAGCTTGACTTATTTTAGACTGTATACACGGCACCAAAAAACACTGGTACACGAGAAAACTGAAACATTTGAATCAAAAAACTTTCAATATGTCTTATAACTCATTTACTTTTTTTTTTAAGAATTTTAGGCTGTGCGCTTGAAACCTTTGAAATTTAATTGCACCTGTACGTAAAAATTTGGTCCCGGATGATCCATAAACGTTTTCAAGTCAATTTGAGAATCAAATTATCAAAAAAAAATTTCAAGCTGATTATTTTTTATAAGCTTTAACAAAAATGTTTTTTTGGAAAAGGAAGGTTGAATAGAATCTAAAACAATGAGAATGAGAAATTTAGAATGACGCCAGCTTAGCCAAAAAATCTTTTCATTTACCACTAGTGTTTGAGTTAAACTGTGGATTTTGAGAAAAGCCCAATTTTATAAAAAAAGACTTTATAATAGATATTTAAAGTTGTTAAAAACTATCTTTAATATATTTTAATACGTTACAGTAGTAGCATCATAGTATTAAAAAAGTTGTTGTATTAAACATATTAAATTAAATCATCAATTTAATACTGTAATATGATTCTTTTACAATCCAGGTTTTTTTCTTTATTTTAATAATATTGGTAATTAAACTTAGCAACGTAATTTGATATTTTTTAATGACACTGATTAAATTTTATACATGTATAAACCTTTTTAAAAAGAGATTGAATATAATTTCTTTTCGTTATAATTAAGAGATGTTGCAGATTTTGTGCATGTTGTTGCATTACAATCTGAGTCGTTATTTTGTTTTTTTTATATTCTAATTTGGCATGCATGATCGATAAAAAAAATTTATGCAAAAACCTGCTTCAAAATCATCAATCATGTTTTTTTTGGGATAGAAAAGAAAAAAAAGTTATTACGTATACTTGAATTTGTTTATACTGGTCTAACTAAACTCCAGAAAATATATTAGCGTCATTGAAATCTTTTTTGATATCAAGTAAACAAATATTAGAGCCAGGGGTTTAACTATGGTCAATTGGATCCACCAAACACTTTAAAAAGCAATAGTAGTAGTAGTAGTAGTAGTACTAGTAGTAGTAGTAGTAGTAGTAGTAGTAGTAGTAGTAGTAGTAGTAGTAGTAGTAGTATTTACAGTACCGTTTCAATGCCTAAGAAAGCTAATTATCAGATTGTTTTAGCTATGAGTTTGTTATAATGGTTATCCGAATTTATTGCTAACTTAATTGATACCACAGTTTTACTTTAAATTGACCTTTTTTCGATCACCAAGATGAGTTGAGTAACTGTTTAAAGTATACGTACTTAGTAACTGTCAAAAAAAAAAAAACTGTAAGATGATTTGAGTGCATTTTTTCAATATTTAACAATGATTAGATAAATATGGATCTACTTGGGAAGTCGCATTTAAAACTTATTAAGCTTGAAAAGACACTACCAATTGATAAAATCTTAGATTAGATTGTTTAGATAAAAAAACTTCCACCAGCTACCAGCTACAGTACTTATTAGCTAGCTAGATAATTATAAATAACATTGACTCTATCTTTTCTGAGGAGCCCTATTATCTACAGTGTACGTTTTATAGCTAGTACTCTCTACATGGTAAGTGTTTATAACCTCAAACATAATTTTAATTAAATATGAATTACAATTGATTAGATATACGAGTATAACGTACCTTTGGTGATGATTTTATAAACCCCCAATCTTTATGATATAATTTGAATTAATTCTTAAGTACATAAAAATGAAATCCATGTATCCATAAACCTACAGTAATACTAATCTAAGTTAACATTCTATTACACTATATATAGAAGGATAACTACAAGCCGGATCGATATCTGCGAATTGTATCTCAGCCTAACAACATGGATTTTCATTGTAAAAATTAGCAGTATACCTAATTTACCAATTTCCTGTAAACCCTGGGCTAAAAAACCTTAGTATCATTATGGATACCAATGTTACTGGTATTAATGTAACATACCTCAGAGTAAGCGTTAATAATTATTAATTAGTACTACTGTCAATCATTTCATTGGATCACCATTGATCCACAAATTTAATCGATCAGAGTAGTACCAGTATGATATGGATGAATAATATTTTCATGATTTTAAACGATACAATAATAATCAAGTTTTTCCAGTGTAGACGGTACCATCCTATCATCACAGTATCGATATCATATCCTGATAGTAAATTATCTCCATCTGCCGAAATCCATGAAAACCATCCAGGATCTAACCATGATGATCATACGTTGAACTGAAAACAAAAAACTTTACCTTTTAAAAGCCCTATTTTATTCAAAATACCAACATCGAAAATTCAGATATCACCAGATTTTACCATGCCAACCATTACGACAAATAAAATCCATTCGAATTAATAATAAAAAAATAATCATCACATCATTTTTTCAAGGTTCTTCTACCAGGTATACCATTATTTCTTTTTCATGACTTATTAAAGATTTCTTGTGCAGTGTGTGAATCAGTGGAGTAAAAAAATGGAAGGAGGGGACTCGCGGACCCCAGATAAAAAAGTAAATATAACCACACTAGGCAAAAAGGGTTGTAAATCATCACAGTTTTTTTAAAAAAGTAAAGTTCCAAAAATGGGTATTTTTTTGTAGTACACAGAAAAGAAACAATAAAAAACATCATGCATAACAGTTCAAGCTTTGTTAAAATGTGCCCGCAGTTTCGTTTCTCGGGGCAACACTGCTTGAATGGACTTTTTATCACTACGTCATTTGCTTTAGATAATGAAAATTTGAAGAAGCGCGCCTCATTTTTTTTGTACAATCTTAGAGTGATTACAGCCGCTTAAGTGAATCATCATACTAAGTAATAGGTATTATAATACAGTATATTTTTCGGAAAGTAAATGGACATAACTCTAACCGAGATATAGATCACTATTTTTTTTAGTAAATCCGCTTGAAATTCCTTAATCGATAATGATAATGATATTATAGATAATATCTACTATCGTCATAATAATTAATAATCAGTTATACCCTTTTGTCGTATCATCATCAATTTAGTTACTCTATGATTCTTTGTGTTAATTCAAGAATATCAGTATATTAATTGTTCTTTAATTTGATATCATAATTATGAAATTTATATCTATCCTATTAATTGATTGTATCCTTGAACTATATTCAGATGACATCCATTTCAATTAGTAACAATAGAATTAATCAATATCCAATTTAATGGAAACATCTAGACTAAGTAAAACAAAATCAAGAAAGAAAGAAAGAAAGAAAAAAAAAACGTAGAAGTTTAATGTAACGTCTTTGAAAACGATCTTTAAAAATATATCTTAATGCTTTGTTTTATCTAGGCTTTTAAGCATTGTTCATTATCAATCAATGTTTATACAGTAGGATCTCATTGCCAGTAGATATTGTTGAGCCGTGTATATTTCCCCACCTTATCAAAAATTATGGTTTTTCTAAAGCTTAAACTTTAACCTCAACTACAGTTGAAGATATAATGATTTTTTTACATCATAATTATCAAATTGATTACTTTATCAAGAATTTTTTTAAGTTCCATCAAATCTTTCTAGTGTTTATATTAGTTGATTGATTGATTTCACATATACCAGGGGTAATAGTAAACAAAAGAACAATCTGATAGATATCAAACAAAGTTTGATTAATTTAACTTCAAAATATGATTGCAAATATTCGAAATTATTCTATAGAAGATTATATGATCTTGAATAGTTTTTAATCTGTTGAAGATATGATTATAATGTACTCACTTTAGATATACCTATCGAGTAAATAAATTAAAATATCAATTGATGGTTTATTCAAATCCCGGTATATATATCAAAAAGACAATTACTATCAAAACTATTAAAAATTAGCTAAAAAAGTTATTAATAGACCTTCTATTATATCATTGATCTTAAGTTAGGCCTATATAAATCAAAAACAAGGTTCAAAAGTCAATATCAAAATGTCAATACGACACATTTTTCAGTTAATCATTCTAATTTATACATATTCTAAAACCATCAATGTTAGATTTAAACATTAATTTAACAGTCTATGATTATAAATTTAATATTAAAAAACGAACGACATCGCCGTGCCATCGATTTTTGAACACTATCCATAGATTCGACACATTTTAAACTACTGCGATGAGGTACAAATAAACAACATTGTCACTTAAGTTGTTTACTTAAAAAGAAATCTGCCTCTTTTTGGACAAACTGGCTTTGTTCTATGCATTATCACGATAAAAAATTAAGCTTAAAACGGATAAGGCTTGGTTTTTTTATTACAGTAGGCTTTGATGGTTTCTATGTCTTATGGTACGGCACCAAAAAAATTATCACGGCACCAAATGAATCCATTAGACAAGCATCTATTCCCATCCCCCTTTTTCTTTGACAGATTATAATGTAAGCGATGAGTTTTAAATTATTGATAGATTATGTGGTTTTATCTTTTTTTAATTTAACTCAACGGTTTTGTGGATGATAGGCTAAGTTGATTAATCGTAATTGAGTGTTGATGTCTTTCCCCTGGTTTTTTTTTTTTTTATTTTATTTTTTTTTTGGTAAATAGATCAACATAAATATCCCAATTGGGTAGATTTCTTAGCCGTATGATGAAAAATATGATAAATAATTAATAGACTAAAATCTACACGCATTGTGAATTCTAGAATTTGCAGTTACTGAAATAGAATGTTGACTGGTAATGATCTCAAAGATTTGAGCTTAAAAGATAAAACAACAGGTTAGAAGCATAACCACCATAACCATTTCCTAAAGATTATCTTTACATTTACATGCACTGATTAGCTGGTATAAGCTAAATTGATAGAAATATAACTATGGGTTCTTAGGCCTTTTCTAAATTCATTGCAATAGTAGTAAAAAGTATCAGCAATTACTAAATTTATAAAATTAGTTTTATTAACCTATTTTTAAAATCATTTATTTTTTTTATCGATATACCAAGCCAATTTTCAATCTGTTAATCTATATGAAATTACGTATTTCTACAGATTCAAAATTTTTAAGATGTTACATATGTATATATTTATTGTAAACTAGATACACTGTATATACTAGCTAGTTGCTTAGAACAAAGGAGAAAGATGATTAAAATCTTTATAAAGATTTTAACTGATATTTTACTCAGGTCCTTTTTGAGGTCGAAAAGTTTAAACTTTAAAATTCTAAACTCTAAATCCTAATATACTAACTTTCTATAAATAAATTTTCACCCTTTACCCATCAAAATACATGATTGAAAACAAAACCATTATAACCAATACTCCAACTTTGACAGCTATATAGCTATAGTATAATTATAGAACTTAATAAGTTGATAAACCCTTGAAGTTTCTCGGTATAGTAACAAAAAAACCTGGGGTTCTATTATCAAAAAGTTCTCAAGCATAGATGTAGTGACATGTTTTGACATACATACTATCTTGATAAACTACTCCACACACCAAGCATAGTCAAGCCTCATAGCATACACACACACAAGCCTCTTATTATGAGGCTTGAAAAAATTATGATATATAAATTTCTTAATGACGATGATGACATACAAGTCAACCGACCGGTGAAATATTACCGTTATAATTCATAAATCTTTAAAAGCTTGAATATTAAAGGTTGCTATAAACCGAGCTGAGATTTCTTAATTATACACTATGATACTGTATTATTTAATGATGTTTTTTACGTATAACTATTTTACTAATAATAATCATCAATTATGACAGATAAGTATAGAAGAATGACATTACGTAGTTTTGGTTCAAAAACTTTGAATCCTGTTCAACTCATCAGTATTTATCAACTATTATGATCTAGAATGGTTCTAAATTAACTAGAATTATATTCCAAAATGTGTCCAAATAAGTATATATAGCTATTGTTTAAAAAGGATCATGTCATATCATCACTATTAATTCTCATCTTGACATTAAAACTTTTCACTCAACAAAACTCATTCAACTGTACTCTATCTCATAACATGGTATTTCTAAATCATCATCGATCGATATAAGTCATCATCATGATAAATGATAATAATCATACAGTATTGATATATCGATTAAACAGTTTTTTTTTTACAATCAAAACAAAAAAAAAAAGTAAAGCATAAAAGAAGCTCATACTTTCTTTTTTATAAAAAAATTCGTCGGTATTGTATTTTATTTTTCTGAGACATCTTAAACTTTTTTTCTTCTCAAAAAAAATTACCGAACAAAATGGAACTTTAAACTTTTAATGATCGCGCGCGCACCTTCCAGGCTCCATGGGCTAAAGCTAGCTCCGAAAAAGTAATTATGAGAAATTCCTACAAGCTTAGATCTTTTCAAGCTTTAATAATGCAATGTTACTACAGCATAAAAATTTGTTCTCTGCACTGTGTAAAGTTAACTTTTTTTTTCACAGCTTTTTCTAAACCTGCAACATCATTATGCTCAAGCACAGGTACCTGTTACAAAAGCTTAAATTTTACTAGTACTAATTAGTCTATAGCTGAACGCGCGCGTCATCATTTTTTTTTTTTTTATTCTAATACAGTTCAAAAAAAGTAAGCAATGTTTATAACGATTTTTTTTTTTTTTTTTTTTTTTTTTTTAATTTTAATAAGGCGTGGGAACTACCAGATACACTCAGTGAAAATCTCAAATAATAAAGGAAAAACCCATACTAGTAATTTACTTGTATAATATCTTCATTTAGTAATAAAACACATCATAATTAGTATAATCTATTCTAAATTATATAACAAAAAAAAAAAAAATTATAAAGGTTCCATCATTTCCACCAATTTTTCATAAAATCTTTTCTTTCTCTCTTTTCTCTTTTTTTCATTATTATTTATTATAATCAATTCGACTATTCAAATTTATTTAAAACTATTTCGATTTAATTACTAACAAATACCAAATTATATATATACAATAAAAAATGTCTTCAAAACATCAGAGTTCAAGTAGTCTTGAACAAGAAAACAATAAATCTACAAACAACTATGATAACAGTTCATTAGAAAAAACTGTTGGTAGTGGTATGAATACTAACAAACGAGAATCATCTGATGATATTTATTATAATGATGATAATAATGAAACTTCAATAAAAGGTGGTGATTTATTACAAATGCATGATGAAGTTTTGAGTAAAAAAATGAGTTTAGTTAATGATGCAATGAATAAAATTGGTTTTACTCCTTATCATTGGAAATTATTTTGTTTAAATGGTATGGGTTATGGTACTGATTCTTTATTATTTTTATTACAATCTGTTACTCAAAATCAAATTGCTGCTGAATTTTTATATGCTGATCAATATAATGCATTAGTTTCTTCAAATTATGTTGGTTTATTTTTTGGTGCTTTATTTTGGGGTTTTTCATCAGATATTATTGGTAGAAAAATTGCATTTAATGTTACATTATTTTTAACTGCTATTTTTGCAATGGCTTCAGCTGGTGGATTAAATTATGTTACTGTTTGTTCATTATCAGCTTGTACTTATTTTGCAGCTGGTGGTAATTTAGTTTTGGATTCTGTTACATTTTTGGAATTTTTACCTTCAAATAGACAATGGATGGTTACATTTATGGCATTATGGTGGGGGATTGGTCAAACTATTACATGTGCAATTGCTTGGCCATCAATTGTTTGGAGGAATTGTGGTGAAGTTCGAAAAAATCAAGAAGAATGGGATTCAAATCCTTGTACTTTAAAAGATAATTTTGGTTGGAGATTAACATATATTTGTTGTGGTGCATTTGTTATGTTATTAGCATTAGCACGATTAATTGTTGTTAAAATGAGAGAATCTCCAAAATATGAATTAACTATGGGTAGAGATGAAGAAGTTATTGAAATTTTGGATTATTTGGCACAATCTGGTAAAACTGTTAATCCATTAACATTAGATGATTTAACTGCTTTAGGTCCAATTAAATCAAATAATTCTGATAAGAAATTTTTAGATAAAATTAATCCAAGATTTGCATTTAAAGCTTTAGGTGCACATTTACATGGTTTATTTGGTTCTAAAAAAGTTGGTTTAAATACTGCATTACATTTCTTGTTATGGGCATTGATTGGTTTAGGTTATCCATTATATAATGCGTTCTTACCAACTTATTTACAATCAAGAGGTGCTGATACTGGTGATGGTTCATTAAATACAACTTATAAAGATAATTTGATTGTTAATGTTTGTTCAATTTTTGGTCCAGTTATTGCCGGTTTAATTTGTGATATTCCAAAATTTGGTAGAAGAGGTACTATGGCATTAGGTGCTACTTTAACAATGGTTTTCTTTTTTGCATCAACAAAAATTTCTAATTCTGCAATGAATTTAGGTTTTAATTGTTGTGTTAATGTCTTTTTAAATTTAGCATATAGTACTTTATTTGCAAGTACACCAGAATCTTTAGAAGCAACACATCGTGCAACTGGTAATGGTATTGCTGTTGCAATTGCAAGAGGTTTAGGTGCTATTGCACCAGTTGTTGGTTTTTATTCAGATGCTACTACAGTTATTCCAATTTATGTTTTGGCTGCAGTTTTTGGTGTCTTTGCAATTGTTGCATTATGTTTACCATTTGAACCAAGTGGTAGAAACTCAATGTAAGAAGTTTATTCTTTTTACATCTTTTTTTATTATTATCTTTTTTTTATGACTGACTAAACGAAATTATTATATATAGCATTTTATTATCATGTATTGATGGGTTATTAACTTATTTAAATAACAAATAAAAAAAAAAACTTTTTTGCATTAGAAAAAATTATGTTCTCTCTTTCTTTTTTTGTAGTAATTTGGTACTAGTACAGTAAATGAGCGCTAGCTTAGTTAAGTTGGGTTGGGCTTAGAGCTTGCTCTATTAAAATTTTTTACATCCGCTTGAGTTTAGTTTGCTAGTTATTTTTTGAAGTGCGCTGAGCTGAGCTAGCTATAGTAAGTACTAGTGATGTAAGCAAGTACTGATACTGTAGCGCTACTTGTTGGTGTGCGTGAATTGTAAATTTGTGTGTAAATTTTTTCAACATCAAATAAATGTGCGGCTTGGATGGGAAAAAAAATTAATCTGAGTCACAAAAGTATCTAGCCGTGCGATATATCTTTGTGATCAGCGCAGGGGGAAGGAAAGGAGATTTTTTTTCAACCCCACGATAAACAAAAAAATATTACTACACAGTACAATACCACCTATTGTTTCCGAAGACTTGTACAATGTAATAAACTACATAATTCGGTATTTATTATTAATCTAGCTTAAATTGGTATTCATATTTTATATGATTAGGTATAGTAGTTCCAAGTAGTTAGACAAGGAATTTTAACACTTCCAAAATAAATAACCAAATTATAGCATCAATTAGTCCACCCTGATACATTTTCTTCCCCTGAAGCTATTTTCTTAAGCTAGCCATTGTTATAGAAAATAAAATATCAAATCATTTTAAACTAATCTAATTAGCTCCATCTTAAAATCCAATTGTAAGGTATCACTAAATAAAATAGCGAGGCTGATTTAACAATGGATTTAGGTCCCTGACATAAATTTTTGGTCTTAGGTATCCACTTTTTTAAAAAAGTTATACTCATCTCACGGCACCATCAAGTAAAAAATATCCATGCATTATGGTGCGATGCACGTGTGTGTTTATAGTCTACTGTAAATTAATTAAGGGAAAAAGTTTAGGATCAATCATTGAATCAAATTTCAAAATTGTACAGCTCTAGCTAGCCTAGCTAAGCTAATTATTATTTAGATCAGGTACCTTGTTTCAAAAAGAAGCTTAACATCAAGATATTATCCACTGTTAACTCAGTAACAATGGTTACAGCGCCGCTTTATATGTTACGCGTTTCTATAAACCGGGTTGGTGACCCATTCTCTATTATAAGTATAAATGCCGTTTGAAACATAATGCATAACCGTTTCTATTATTTATAATGTCTTAGATAAAAACTTTTGTAAATAATAAATCTACAGTAGCTTTTTGATTCAAGATAGAGAGTGGGGCTTTAACTTGAGACCTAATCCACACGGCATCAAACGAACTACCATTAATGGTACAAAGATTTGAATGAAAAAAAAAAAAAAAACAATTATTATAATTACACAATGCCAGGTGGTTAAGATTAATTTTTTGTTTACTTTTTATATTTTGTTTATTTTTTTATTACTTTTTTTTCTAAGGGTATTGATACCTTCTAAACAGTTTTATTTAAGGTTGATTTTAAATCAAGATGAGATGATGGATGAAATTGTTTTTTTTTTTTTTTTTTTTTTTA